>PVKA01018242.1:0-19605 GCA_004027165.1 Ctenomys sociabilis
AAAAAAAAAAAAAAAAAAAAAAAAAAAAAAAAAAAAAAAAAAAAAAAAAAAAAAAAAAAAAAAAAAAAAAAAAAAAAAAAAAAAAAAAAGAATAACTACATCTTTTTGGTCCAGGTTATAGGTCTGAGTAAGTCCCATAAAGACCTGGATGTATTTATCTGGGTCATCTGAAAACTTTTCCTTGATCTGTTTGAAATCACTGAGAAAAGGACACGTGGACATGGTTATTCACCATTCCTGTGAGGGAGACTGTCCTTGAGGAGCTTGCACAAAATCAGCTGAGGATGGATGTGGTCCAGTAGAGGCTTAAGTTATGGTGGGCTTAAAAGCTTCACCCTTAGGATCCAAAGGACAAGTGGGGGGAACCTCAGGCTCAGCGATCGTGGATGAGGCTTTGTTCAAGGTTGCCTTGGAAACCTCATCCTCAGGATCCAAATGGCCAAGAAAGGGGAGCTTGTCTTAGAGACGGTAGATGTATCCCATTGTGCCTGGGGGGTGGCCAGAGGTGTCTGGTTCTCCTGTGCCTTACATTTACACTCTGAACACAACAGAACTCTTTTTTGCTGGGGAGGAGGGAACCAGGGATTAAACTCAGGCCCTTGCGCTTGCCAGGGAAGTGCTTATTCCACTGAGCCATCTCCCCGGTCCCCTATTCTGGGCACAAATAAGGACTATCTTAAGGCAAAATAAGTCAGGATGTAAGGTAATTCTGACCATTTTCCCTCTCTCTGAAAGTACAGTTTGACCTGTGAAATAGTATAATCAGTGCTTTCCTCTTTGTTGCATTTGCTTCTAATGGGTAAGCTGGCCATGAGCAGGGGCAGGAAGCTATTAAACAGCTCTTTCTCAATGCATGTGGGTCAATCTCCAGTGTTTAAGAATACATCCTAAAGGAGTAAGAGCATTTGACACTGAGTTCCCCATCTCCTTCCAATTGTCTTGGTGTGCCCTCCAAATGACATAGGGGCACTAAATGCAACTCCCAACCTGCTAGCAGTCTGAGAGGCTGAGTTCACGCTCCCCAAAATTGAAGAATGAATTTTGAGAAGCGAGGGTGGTGAGGAGCAGGACATTTTGTTGAGGGAGCCACAGCTCCTAAGAGAGACAGGAGGCCTCTAGGAAGGTGGGTTGCTCCTGCTGACCTCGACTAACAAGTTTCTGGTAACTTGTTACATCTGCCACAGGAAAGAGGAATGTAAGGGCAAAGAAAAGCCTCATCGATGGGAATCCCTGACTACTTAGATGCCCGAGTTAACAGGGTGAAGGGTTTATCTCTGTGGTAAACTGAGTCATCAGTACCCTTGTGTGAGCTCCATTAACCCCTAACATTCAATATATATATATATATATATATATATATATATATATATATATATTTTTTTTTTTTTTTTTTTTTTTTTTTTTTTTTTTTTTTTTTTTTTTTTTTTTTACTTTGGAAATGCTGTTCTTTTTTTTTTCTCATTCAACATTTTTATTAATAAGTGCAGCTTATACATTTAACTTTAAACTTTTTACTAATTACTTTATAGATTTACTTTCCAATGTAATTCCATCTCATGTCCTTTTATACATTGATGACCCTAAGAAACCCCTGGGTTCATAAACTAGCTCTTGGGAAAAACTGATCTCTTGTCTTCCCATTTCGCAAATGAGAAACTAAGGCTCAGATGGAGGCACTTTCTCCATCTCCCAGAGATGCTAAATGACGCTATAACTACTGTTCCAACTCCTACAGAGCTGCATTCATTCTTCTCCAACCTCCAGCAAACGCTTCCACAAACGCCTTTTCATACATCTGAGCAAAACTCAGAGACAAAGGGGAACGCCTGTAGCGGGAGCCCTGCGACACTGAAGCTGCAGAGTTGGGACACAAGGAGTCACAGACAGGCACCCTGCAAAGGCCTCCTTTGGCCACAAGAGGGAGCGCGCAGGCTCCGGAGCTGGAGCGCTCTTCAAGGGGCGGGATCTGCAAGCACCGCGCATGCGCTGGAAGGGAGGCGGTGGCGCCAGCCTGTGAAGGGCAGGACGGTGGCCGAGAGGGCACCAGAGGAGGACGGTGGCCCGCAAGGTCCGGCATGGAGCATCTAGAGCGCTGCGAGTGGTTCCTCCGGTGGACTCTGGTGCGGGCGGCCGTGCGACGCTACCTGCCATGGGCGCTGGTGACCTCCATGCTGGCGGGCTCACTCCTCAAGGAGCTCTCTCCGCTGCCTGAGAGCTACCTCAGCAACAAGCGCAACGTCCTGAACGTGTGAGTGTACCTTCTGTTGTGCCATAGCCTCACGGCGGCCTCGGCCAGGTAGCGGGGATTAGCCTCTCGGACGGATGAGACTTTGGAAGGGAAGCCCTTCCCACTGTGACAGCAGCATCTGCGCTAGTGTCACCACTCGGAGACCCGGGAGTGGCTAGTGTCACTAGCTTTTCGTGTGTGGTAGCTTCGGACGGGGCAGGCGGTGAGGGGCAGGGGTGTGCAGCGTCTGTGAATGTGGGAGTGAGGGGTGGGATTGGAGGGTGCCCAGCCTCTCACCTCCCCTTGGAGGGAAACACTGCCGCTGCCCTGTTGGGGACATGTCGTGTCCCTCCTTTCTGCCAGTGTCAGATCCTCTCCGACTGAGCCAGTCATCGCCTTTTAAAGACCCCACTATGACCACCCGCAGCAGTACCAGCAGCAACACCTCTGAGAATCTTTCATGGGCTGATGACAGAAACCCCACTCCAAGATGCTGGAAGAGGAGTGGAACCCTCCAGTCTCTGACCTTTCCCTTGGATCTCCTTGGACCTTTCTCAGTGACCATAGTGCATGGCAGTGGCCCAGGAGAGCAAACCCAGCAGGGCTTTTGGTGAAATGTCAACTGCACCCACTCACTTCTTTTAACTCCTGGGCTGTAAATTTATAGCACAAAAACGCTGGTGCAGTCTTAAAGGGAAACTGAAGTTGAAACTTCTCACTTGATGTGAGCCCAGTTTCTCAGTAGTAGTGTCTCCAGAGTCCCCTGGGAGTTAGCCCAACTTTGATTATCTACTTAAACCCTGGTTTCTCTCCCAGGCAGTTCTGTCAAATGCCAGTCTTGGCTCTGGCAAGCCCCTCAATTATCAGTGGCAGTGAGGACTTTACTGACAGGCCTCTGGGCTGTGTCTGAGAAACAGTTGGAACTTAGGAAAGAGGCACTCTGTCCTTGGCCCACCCTCTGTCCTCACCCACCCTCCCCTGCTGGGCTAAGAATAGATTATGAGAGTGGCTGTAGCCTCTCCCAGGTCTCTTTTGTGTGTTTCCTACAGCTGGCCCCCAGGCTAGCCACCTTTCATGAGCACAGGGGCGGCAGACCAGGGAGCTACTGCTCAGTCTGGGCTGGGTAAGCGTGGCAGCATGTCACACGGGTCCCTGTTGTTTGGGAGTGGCCATGGATCCTGGTGTTTTGTTCCAAACTACTGTGCTAACGAATGGGAGGAAACTAGTGGTGAGTCAGTGGATCTGGAAGGGATTTTGAAATTCACTGGGTGCCCAATGACTGCAGAGGAAACTGGTACCTAGAGAGGAATATGAACAAGTTAAGTCAGAGTCAGATTAAAATTCTGTCTTGGTTAAATCCTGGCTCTTCAAGCTTGAAATAAAGCTCCTTATTCCAAGATGTTTTCTGTCATGTAGTGAAGAACAGTGGTATGGTGGAAAACCCATGATGTTGTGGGCTTGGGGATTAGCCAAAGCACATTTTAATTTGTGCTTGCTGTGTGTGGGTATGGCCCTGGACAAGGAACTCAGTTTTTCTGAAGTTCAAGATTCTGGGCTAAAATGAGACAGATAGTACTGTACCTTTTCCAGGCGATTGTGTCTTCTGGCAAGTAAATGCTTGTGAAAGTTCCTGGCATTGGGTAGATGCACAGCTATTATTGCTCCCCTCAGCAAATCAATGTTAAAAAAAGACTATAGTTTTGAACTTTAGCTCCATATTTAAGACCTCCATTTTGACATTATGTTTCTCTGTGCCTCAGTTTCCTTATCTGTACAAGAGGGCACCTTGTGATAGCACCTACCTCATAGCATTAAAGACTAATTTCACTTAGTGAAGCACATAGTAAGGAATGAAAATAGAATAGCTCTTAGGATGTTTTTTTGAGACAGGGGCTCACTATATAATTCAGGTTAGCCTGAACTCATTATGTAGCCCAGGCTGTGGGCTACAACTTGCTGTGATCTTGTGGCCTTGTGCCCCCAACCTCTAGTGTTAGGATTACAGGCATGTACTCCTACACTGGTCAGGATCTATAATTTTGACCACATTTTCTCATTTTCTCTCCAGAGACCCAAATCATAATGTTTTTTTCTTGCCACCATATCCCTTCTTCATGCTGCTTTCCTCTTCTGTCAGGTATTTTGTCAAAGTGGCCTGGGCCTGGACATTCTGTCTCCTCCTGCCTTTCATTGCCCTCACGAACTACTACCTGACAGGCAAGACCAGCCTGGTCCTGCGGCGGTTGAGCACCCTGCTTGTGGGCACAGCCATCTGGTACATCTGCACAGCCCTCTTCTCCAGCATCGAGCACTACACTGGCAATTGCTACCACTCGCCCACCCTGGAGGGGCTCAGGAAGGAATGCCGGAGCAAGCAGCACTGCCACCGGGAGGGGGGCTTCTGGCATGGCTTTGACATCTCAGGTCACTCCTTCCTGCTGACCTTCTGTGCCCTCATGATTGTGGAAGAGATGGCCGTGCTACACGAGGTGAAGACGGACCGGAGCCACTGCCTCCATACTGCCATTACCACCCTGGTGGTCGCCCTGGGCTTCTTGACCTTCATTTGGGTGTGGATGTTTCTGTGCACAGCCATTTATTTCCATGATGTGTCCCAGAAGGTGTTTGGCACCTTGTTTGGTTTGCTGGGCTGGTACGGGACGTACAGGTTTTGGTATCAGAAATCATTTTCCCCAGGACTTCCTCCCCAGAGCTCTTCTTTGAATTTGAAGCAAGATAGTTATAAGAAGTAAGAGAAGCAAAAGAGAGGACAGCAGGACAATGGCTAATGGACTTTCCACGTAACTTATTTAGTTCTTGGTAGAATTATCAATTCTACTTCAGAAAGGAAGCATACAGGACAGTTTTGGGGAGTGGTGGTGGAGTCCAGGGCACAAGATCAGCCCTTAGGGTCTCCTTGGTACATCACCTATATCACCAATATTCCCACTCCCACGAGACAGTTTTTGTCCCTAGTAAGACTTAACCTTTATCTGGAATACCCCTTTGGTCCCTAGAGGGGAAGGCTAAAGCTCAGTGAAAGGACAGAATCAAAAAGGCCTCTGTAACATGGCTTACGGGGAGGCCAGCGCCTTATGACTTTCTTTATGACTCTTCTGTTGCCATCTTTCTGATCCTAGTTGTCTTTTGATTTTAGTGGCTATTGATGTTGGTGTTCTTGTTTTTTTTTTTTTTTTTTGTTTTTTTTTTGTTTTTCGTTTTTATTTTTAGGGAAGGGTCTACAGAGTGTTCAGGGTCTCACTACTAGATCAGACTCCTAGTGATTCACCTGTTTACAGCCTTCCAAGAAGAGCTGGAATTATAGGCACATGCTACCACACCCAGTCTCAGTAGTCATCTCAGTGTGCCCCGGGGGCGGGGCTGGCATGGCAGGCCCAAGGATCAAACCCCCAGCCCCTGCACCTGCTTGCAGGCACTTTAATCTGCTGAGCTATTTGGCCAGCCCTTGTTTTTCTTTTTTTTTTAACAGTATCTTTTCCCTGGTCAGTTTTGCCATAAGCATTTATTTCTGGCAGGGTTCTTTATAAAACACCCCAGTGCCTGAAAGACATTATGTCGTTTTAGTATTTATTTCTTTTGTGGAGCGTTGAATATGGCGCTGACTGTGGTCAGCCACTACAGTGACCCCGTAAGCTGCAGTGGCTCTTTACTTGAGCCCTAGACGATTTTCACATACTGAACAATGTCCAGTTTTTCTATTATATGTTGGATATTGGAGCAATAAGCTTACTTTTTTCCCCCTCTCTTCTATTTTGAGTGACTGCTTTATAGTTTTTAATAATGACTATGGTATTTGTTCTTTGCTGACAAAACCCCTGAAAATAACTCATAGCTCTGTTGTTGCACTTTGGCACACGTAGATTTGTTTCGAGGGTTTTGTTTTTAGAACACTAATTTACTTTTTATAAACCAGACTCTTGGCTTATCATATTAAATTTCACCTCATGGGGTTATTTCCTCCATTAGGAATGAAACCAGAAATCAGGCTCGTAATTCAGTGAATTTAGAACTGAGTCGGAGTAACTTTGCACAATGCCTACTTTGTGCGGGAACTTTCCTGACCGCATATCAGCTGCATAGACAGAACAGTGTTTCAGGTCCGCAGGACAAGCGCAGTAATCCTGGTGCTGTGGCCCAAGTCATTTTTACCTTTGGACACAATTATGATGTTTCATAATGCAAAGTAAAATTTCTCCCTTGAATGGCTGGAAGCCAGCCTTGTTGCAAAACTTTCTTTATTAAGTGGTGCCATGACCTTGGCCCCACTTCTGTTACTTGCGCCACCAACAAAACACTCTACAACCTGGGCCTGTTCCACTGGCCTTGAAATTAGCTGCTCTTTTCTTCTCTGTAGACTTCTTAGTTTCCAGGCTTCATGGTAAGAATGCTGGGAAGGCCTAGAAATCCTGTCACGTCCACCCCACGAGCTCCACATTCTGTAAGAGGTCCCTTCTCTTCTCCCTGACTGGCACCGTAAGCCTTTCAAACTGAGCCCCTTTGCCTCCTGGATATTTGTCCTTCAAGCTGCTTTGATGCCCCTCCTCCAGCCAAATGGATGATACCATTAACTGATGATCTCTGACTTGATTGGCATAACTCATGCCCAGGTTGTTAGCAGGTGGGCAAATCTTCAGGGTCATTTTTAAAATATAAAAAAATATACCTAAAATAGCATTTTTTAAATGCTGTTGAGTTCTGGGCCAACTTTGTCAAAGCATAAGATGTGAGATATTGTTCTTAAAGGGGAAGAAACAGAGGCTATGAGGTATCACCACAGTGCTACAGCAAGATGTGGCAAGTGGACTAGAGAGGCCTTTTCGTACCCTGGAGTTCCCATCTGCACGCTGGGGTTGGGCATGGGGCTACGGTGAAGGGGTTGTTGAAGGGATTGAAGTGTCTCCTAACTCTCACGTGTAGCACCAGAAGAGAACGGGCACAGGGCGATCACATGTTTACTTGTCACACTTCAGTCTCTAGACATTTCTCCCACAAGGTCTGGGAGAAAATAGTAGCATGCATAGGAGATGTCAGTTATCCATCCTTCTGCATGGGTTAGGCTGCCACCGATTGCTCATTCCTAGCGCCATCTTTTTTTCCCTTTGGGGGTGCTGGGATGGAGCCCAGGGCCATCCTCTGCTTCTGGCGTACACCTGTCCCCTTTCAGTACTCTGCCTTTTCTTCAGAAGAGTCATGATGTAAGAGAGAGTTTGGGCCTGGCAAAACATGGGACACAAGTTCAGACGTTAGCACCCCTTGCAGGAGCCTGTGGGCTGTACTTTTCCCCGTGGGCTGGGGAAGATGATGTGTGTCAAGTGCTGAACATACGAACTTAACGGTGATAATCTCCACGCTTCTGTTTCTTGATAGCTCTTGGAATGTTCTGGTTTCCCTAGAGAAGGCAGAACAGCTAACGTCTTTCAGGGGCCACTGGAGTCTGGGTCCATTGTTGGAATAGTCTTGTCTCCCGAAAGTTGTCTGTGGCCCTTAGGGGCTCAACAAGAGGGCTCATGGGCGTTTGGGACCACAGGGTTCTGCCATGCTTGTTTTCTCCAGTGTGGACGTTCTTTCACTGACACCTCCTCTCCACATGCACCCGTCATTGTCTGCGTACCAGACTGTTTAGGGCATGGCTCCCGCCACTGTTATATACACACAAATCCTGTGCATAAACAGGCAAATTAAAATACAGCAGCAACAGTGATATCTGGCATTTTAGCATTTTGTGTGATCCTTTCTCACACCCTAAGGAAGTCCAGGGCCCAGCAAACCAAAGACCATGAAGTAGGCAATTCTTTCTTGATTTATTTGTTACACATGGGATATATCATGGCTGGAGTTTCTCTCCCCCTTGGCCTAACAATCTGTCTCTGTCTCTCTGTCCCTCTGTTTCTCTCTCTCTCTCTCTCTCTCTCTCTCTCTCTCTCTCTCTCTCTCTCTCTCTCTGTTTCTGTCTCTGTGTCTCTTTCTATCTGTCTCTGTCTCTCTGTTGTTGGAAGAGACTCATCTCCTGAATGGAGTTTTGTCTCCTGAAAGTCTCTCCATCTCTCCATCTCTCATTGTCTGTCTGTCTGTCTAAGTCCTGATATCTATAGTCTACCAAAAATGCATACATACTTAAATAAAAAAAAAAACTTGTATAAATATTTTAATACTAAATGTATTGAGACATCATGAGATTTAATACACATTACCTTTAGCCTCTACAATTACAAGAGGTACTCAGAGTGGTGGCTGTGAGCTTCCAGATATTTATTAAGGTGACAAAAGACTGCTTTGGTAACCTTGGTCATTAAGATTGCTGCACATGAATTTTCTTTCTTTCTTTCTTTCTTTCTTTCTTTCTTTCTTTCTTTCTTTCTTTCTTTCTTTCTTTCTCTCTCTCTCTTTCTCTCCCTCCCTCTTCCCCTCCCTCCCTCCCTCCCTCCCTCCCTTCCTTCCTTCCTTTCTTTTTTTTTGGTGGAACTGGGGATTAAACTCAGGCACTTGCGCTTGCCAGGGAAGCACTTATTCTACTGAGCCATCTCCCCAGCCCTATGATTTTTTTTTCTTTTTAGATACTGGAAATTGAACTCAGGGTCTTGTGTTTGCCAAGCAGTGCCTGTGCCTCTGAGCTATGTCCTGGACCTATGAACAAGCATTTTCAACTTCATCTCTAAGGGCTGGCAGTGTAGTGGGATTTCTGTGATTTGCAATATGCTCTAGGGCCGCTCGCTCAAGGGTATCGCCATCTGCTCTGAAGTGTGTAAGCATGTTTTGCCAGACTCATATCTATATAGCTTTCCTTACTGTGCCCTACTCCTTCCAGCTGCCAGAGAAGAGAAACAAAGGGAAGGCTGGAGAGCAGTGACTGAGAGTTAACTGAGACAAGGTCCCCTGGCAGATAATCTGTGGCCCTGGAAGCCCTGTCACCTGTGACAGCTTCTTGTGCCTTTTATTGCCCTCTCCCTTGCCAATCTTACCTGCTTGGCACCCCCAGGTAGCATCTGTCGAAAGCTCCTTGGCTCTGGTATTAGAATCGATTGTGCTGTACAGCATCCCTGTTCACACTGTCAGCAGGAGGAAGTGCCTCTGTCACCGCCTGCTCACATGGTGACCTGCTGGGGCCCAGACTTCAGATGTGCAGACCCAACAGTCTCAGTGTAGGGGTTTGCATGTGGAAACATCCAGAAAAATTTTGTTAGTTGTCTGAAAAAAGAAAGATTGCCAAGAACCCACTTGCCTGTGAGTCACAGAAATTCTAGTAACTTGGCACGAACCCTACAAAGGAGTGATATTATCTTTCCTGTGGAGTCTGGAGGTGAAAGGAAGCGGGCACATGCTGTGTGTCCTCAACTAGGTCAGCCTTAGCCCATTTCTGGAGTGTAAGGCAGGGTTCCTATTGCTGCACTTCAGTCTACAGTCCCTGGCACAGTAGCTGAAGAATACACAGCGTGCCAGTCTCAGTGCTAGGCAGTGGCTGCAGCATTAATTCAGAGACATGGACCTATGTTCAATGGGTACAGACTACAAAGCAAGCTGTCCCAAACTGTGTCAAGAGCAGGGCCCCCCAGTCTACCCCAGTAGTGTCGTAGCTCAGGCAGAGGCGAGTTAATTAGGCACTTGGAGAAGCCAAGGAGTGAAAAGATGGACACAGAATGACTGGATTCAAATCTTGGCTCTGCCATACACATTGGCTTTGTGTCCTTGAGTAAATCCCTTAATCTCTTGTGCCTCAGTTTCCTCATCTATAAAACAGGAAATAGAAACCTGCTTAACAGGATTGTGGAGATGAAATAAATTGGAACTTGCAGAGTGCTTAGAACAAGGCCTTTTGTATGGGAAGGATGATATCAAGGTTCCTTGACATACAGTCCTAATGTGCCTCTATTACTATAACTTACTTTACCAGGGGAAAAACACCCCACAAAACATACTCACATTTTCAGTTTAAATTGACTTACAGGTAAATTGTGCCCTGGATGGAAAAAACCACGTCCCTAGGCTGTAGCACAGATCTGCAGTCTTCTGGAGCCTGAAGGTGCTCTTCCATGGAGCCTCCTCCCGGGCACCAGACTGTAGTTAGGTTCTTCCTCAAGTGTGAGCAGAGGTGACATGGCACCCTTCCAAGTCTATACCTCACTCTGCTCCCCACTCTCATTTCCTCCTTCCAACCCTGACCTTCCCATGACAGGGTTTTGTGGGGTTCTGTGTTGTGTTTTGCTTTGCTTAGCTTTGCTAGCAAAGGAGTGCTGGGTGCAGAATCCAAGGCCTCATATACGCTAGGCAGGTGCTCTCCACACCCCCACCCCTGACTGAGCTTTAACCATACTGGTAAAGATAGGGCATTGGAAAGGGAGCCAAAGGGATAGACTGTGCCAGTCTATCCCTCTCACCTTGTTAGTGGGAGGTTACTGAACCTTTATTCTTCCAGGTCTTGGGGGTATCTTTTCATTAAAACTGCTCACCATTCACCCTAACAATATTATATCCTTTTTTCTTCACTATATAGTCCAGCTGTCATTGAACTCACTGTGTAGCCCAGGCTGGTCTCAAACTCAGAGCAATCCTCCTACCTCAACCATTCTATATCTTTAACTTTTTTTTTTTTTTTTTTTTTTTTTTTGGTGGAATGGGGGATTGAATTTAGGCCCTTGCACTTGCCAGGCAAGCACTTATTCTACTGAGCCATCTCCCCAGCCCTATCTTTAACTTCTCTGACCCACCTACTTTCTTTCCACCTCTCCACACCTGGGTTCCTTGCTGTCTCCATGCAGATACCCTTGGGAAAACTGCAGCATACTGGGCAGTTGGTGGAGATGCAGCTCAGTTGTGCTGCAGTGCTTCTGCAGGTTCCAAGAGAGCAACAAGCTCTTTTGACAGATGAAAACCTTCCCTGCCTCAACTGAAAGTTTTTCTGGCTTTGCCAAGGGTCCAAGTCTTAGCAGGACCAGCAAACCTACCCCCTTTCCTGCTGATCAACAAAGGGAAGCCTTCACTTATCACTCTGGCTATATCTGCTTCCAGTCCTGCTGCTACAGTTCTCTCTGTCTCTCTGTCTCTGCCTCTATCTTTGTCTGTCTGTCTCTGTCACTATCTCTTTCTCTATGTCTGTCTGTCTGTCTCTGTCACTGTCTTTCTCTATGTCTGTCTCTGCCACTGTCTCTGTGTCTGTCTCTGTCACTGTCTCTGTGTCTGTCTGTCTCTGTCACTGTCTCTCTTTCTATGTGTCTGTCTGTCTGTCTGCCTGTTTCTCTCTCTCTCTTTCTTTTCCAGACTTACCGTGTCATTCAGGCTGATTTTGAACTCACTTTCTAGCCCAGGCTGGTCTTGAACTTGTAGCAGTCCTCCTGCCTCAGCCTCCTAAGTGCTGGGATTACAGGCATGTGCCCTAGAGTCCTCTTGGATTGCAAGCAATATTACTCTCTCCTGGGGCTGGGGACTAGGTCCTACTTAAAGTTTGCCCAGGGTAGGTGCTCAGGAGGGTTTATGAATGGATTTTCCTCATCTGCCAAGGATCCTACTCTCCTGTCCTTGCATTTGGTCCAGGTGATAAAAGACACTGACATGTAGCATCCTTCCCAGCTCAAATCCTTGGGTTCCCAAAACAGTCATCTCTCTGCAGTGGTTAAAACATTGGAGATTCAAGACATTCCCTCCAAGTAAGAGACAAACAAGTAGCTGCACCACCACTGCAAGGAAAATGTCAAAATTGGTGGCCTTCTTTGGATTTAGGAAGCAATATATATACATTTGTGTGTGCTATTCCAAACCATTTACTGAATAACCCACAGGGATTCCTGGTTTGAATGGGTCTCATAGCATTTTAGGCCACCATATAAGGACACTCTGCCAACTGAGCTATTATGACACAGTAGATTCAGTGGTATTCACACTGCCTGTGAGACAGCCATGAACTCTGGAGCTTCTAGCTACCCATAATTGGAAAATCTCAGTGCCTCCCTCTAGTACACAGAATAAAGTCATGTCATCTTCTACAAATAATGGTTGCCCTTTTGAGAAATAGCATCTGACTTGCTAATGAGTCCTGATAGAGACTGAACACCTGGCCGTGAGATACCAGGTGACTATGCAATTGGAGCTCTCCATCAGACGAACTGGGTGTCCTCTGATCCCTCAAGCTAGACAGCTAGGCACGTGTATACAGCAGTCTTTTATCAAGTGAAAGTGACATTTGCAGACAGTGTCATCTCTGCTGCCTCAGCCTCACTCCACACTCACTGCTTCATCTCCTGATGGCAAAGTCCCTGTAATCAGTTGATGCAGGAGGAAAGACCTCAGAGCCTGGAGGACTCTGCAAAGGTAAATCTCTTCAGTGAGCAAGGTTCGCAGCAGTACATCTGGTTGTTCACTTTACCAAGACAGGGAAAGAAGTCCAAAATAGCCTATCCATGGGCACAGAAGGGATTGTTTGGCTGGATGATGAGGAACATGGGAAGAACAGCCTGGAATTTGCATTAACTAAGTCTATAGGGCACCCTATGTGAAGGGACCTCTATCAGGAGGCACTGAATGGGAGGGTAATCATGCACTAAGTCAATATTCCACAAAAAGTGCTGAAAAAGTGCCAATAAACCAACAGACAAGAAGTCATTTTCTGCGGATGTCAGTCATGCTTTCTCCCCAGCCACAGACTGCTTGTCTAATAGGTTCATACACAATTGCACCATAGTAATTGAGCTATAATTATAAATGTTATATAGTTATAAAATGTAGTTATAACCAATTTAGCTAATTTAGCTGAGTATCCAACTTCCCCAGAGTTCCTGGTATTACACCATTCACCATAAACAGTAACCACTAAAATGGCAGATTGGCTACACTGAACTGCTTCCATTATGGAGAGAGAAGTGCTTACTAATTTTCTCTATAGATTTGCCTTCTCTGACCTCTGCATGCATGCACTTATGAATACCAGTCTTAGTATTCTACATTATATTGTACTGAACAAAGGGTTGATATCACAGCAAAAGAAATGAAGCAGGGTGATTATACCTGTGGACTTTTGTATTCTTCCCATACAGCAGCTAGATTTGCCAGGATGGCGAAATGGGCCACTGAAGCATTTCTTACAGTGCCAGTTGGAAAAAACTATAGTGTTAGACTGCTGCCTCAGAGGGAGCAAGTTATACTGTGCTTTGAACCAACCAGTTCTTTCTCTCGTGGGTCTAGCAGTGCTGAGGTAAGAGGTGATATAACTATTCCATTACATACACTAACTCATCCATAAACTGTTGTTGCCCAGCCCTGAAACTTTGGACTCTGAGGTCATAGTTACTAAAGAGGAAATAGCTCTATCAAATATATCAGTGGTTCTACTGAATTTGAGATTGAGGCTGCCACTTGGCCATGCTGACCTGCTCGTACCATTGAAATCACAGGCAAAGAAGTAAGTGACTCTTCTGACTGGGGGCATTGATCCAGATTTCCAAGGGGACAAGGATCATTCCTATAAAGCAGGTAGCATAGAAGACTATTAAGGGAAACAGAATTCTCTGGAATACCCCATAATGTCTTCTGATCTCATAGTAAGAAATTAGTAGAAAATTCCAAAAGCTCAAGGACCACCTATATCAAAGTCATTTTACCAGTTAAACTACCCCAGCCTGGCGAGGTACCATCTGAGGCAAAAACAATGAAGCCAGGAAGCCAGTGGACAAAAGAGAGATTAGGAATCCCAGCCTTGAGATCCATTTCTGGAAGTGGAAGGTAGCAGCCAAGCAGGTTGTCCTCTTTGTTGTGTGTGAGCTCCCTGAATAGACAGGATGCTGGCGCTGGCTACATTTCAATTTAATCTATATATTGTAGTTGAGGTAAAACTAATCCATGGAACTGAGGAGCAATGAGAAGAGAAGCCCACCTCGTGCCAAGAGAGGTAACTGGCTGATGGGGCTTTGCGAGCCCCACTTGGGGAAAGTGAGTAAGCAGGTCCTCACTCCACAATGGCAGTGTATCCTGTCCGGATGAGTGCTCTTGGGTGTTCTTGGATTATACGTGGGGAGAGCCTGCACAGATGTCTGGGGAGCCCAGTGGGTGGACACCGTTAGAGAGTCATCTCTCCAAGTGCTACCCTTGTCCTGCTTTGACCCTGGCTATTTTTTCACTTTTGATGAAAGCATGTACATATTTTTTTTTAATGTGAAGTTATGCCTTATATTCCTCAAATTACATGCCTGGTTTAATATTCTTTGGGTATTTTAATATTTTTCCTACTTGGGAATTCAGGCAAAAAGCATCTGCCAAGTAACCCCCTAAAGGTCAATGTAAGCATGTGGTTGTGAATAAACTCTGAACTGGGAAACACTGTGTCCATGTGAGGTGGGTTTGTGTCCAGACGAGAGCTTCGGAAAATCTACCCAGAAGCAAGCCAGCCCTAGCACCTGGAGACCTGGATTTTACTTTAGCTTATTCTTCTCAAGCCTCATTTCTCAAACCTTCCGTCCCCAGCCTTCTGGCCCCAACTTTGGAGGTGAGAGCTGGGTGGGCAACACAGCTTTGGAAATTAAAAGCAACTGCTCCTCCTGGATGCTTTATTGGGGGCTTTCATTGGTTTCTAAGCATGAGCGGCAGTGATACCCGAGCCCTTTCCCAACATGCAAAAGGCACAGGAAAGTGAGAGCTGACCAAGGGGGCAGTGTGGCTGCAGAGACCTCGTGTGTACTGCATGAGGGAGCCCCCCAAATAATGGGAACGGTGGGTGTAGGGTAGGTGAAGAGGGTCCCACCCCTGCACTTGAGCTTGGACTGACCTTCTCAGAGAAGGTCAACATGGTTTTTGCTGAAAGTCCCACCTCACAGAGTGGGAAAACTCAACTCAAGATAGGAAGTGGATGATGGATCCTGCGTTCAAGGCTTTCTGTGGAAGAGCCAAAGTGAGCACACCAGCCTCATCAGGAAGGGAGGGAGAGATGTGCTCATGGTGTTGGTCCCAGCCATGGCCAGATTTAGGGTTATCACTGCCTTGGCTCGAGCCAGTGCCATCTCAGTTTATGTCCAGGAGAAGAACGAAGCCCCTTCTGATCTTCAGGGGCCTCTGGCTCTTCAGCCCCAGCTGGAGGTACCGGTTAGAAGAGTTGAATCTTGGTGTTGGCTTTGTCCTGTGGAAAAGTTCCCTGGCAAGAGGGAAGGGGAGGCGAGGGGTCAGGCCCTCTGAGCCCCAGCACCTCCCAGAACCTCGGCCCTGGTGGGTGGAACATCCTGGGACTCACCTCAGATCCTAACCAGTCCTCACAGTTCCGTCTTGAGACCTTGAATGCAAAGGAAAGGCATTCATATTTTGTTTCTGTTTCCCTCGCTGTCTCATGCTCTTTCTCTCCTCTCGTAGAGCCGTGGCCTCAAGTCATAGCATTGGCAACGTCTACTTCTAAACTATGGAAGGTTTTCACACTGATGATAGAATTACTCAGAACAAGAGGGGGGGAGTGCCATCCACTGTTCATGGGACAGTGAGTTACTGAGAGGTCACTGGGAATCACACAGCACAGAGACACCGACAGTCGACAGCAGGCTGAGGGCCTGGCTCTAGATGTATTTTTTCTTGAGGTACCAGTAGGCAAAATAGCCCATCCCGCCCAAGGAGCCCATGAGGAAGGATGCCCCAAAGAATGATGGGGGTTTCCGTTTGACCAGCCGGAATGCGTTGGGGATCACAGCGGATAGCAGGGTTGTGTGGATGTCCCCGAGGACTTTCCGGAAGGCAAAGCGTCTCTGCACCCTTTCAAAGAAGGACTGCAGGTTGGGCCGGCTGCCATCTTCCCAGTATTTCTTGGACAGTCCCAGGAACTTGAGGCGGTGTAGGGTGGCCCCCAGGAGGACGTCTGCCAGGGTAAAGGCACAGCCACAAAGCCACAGCTCGCATTTCTTCCCTGCAGAGGAAGGAGAGAGAGGAGATGCTACTCACCTACTTTTCTCTTGTCAGCCCTGAAATTCAGTCTGCCTGCCAGTGTCCCCAAGGGTCATTTATACCTGTCCCCACATTAACCCTGTGCCACCCATCCCGTACCACTTTTTTGCCATACTCTTGCATATATTATCTTTATTCTTATTTTCTTCAAACCAGTTGCTCCCTCCCTCCTTGGTGCTGGGGATGGAGCCCAGAGCCTCTAGGCAAGTGCTCTGCCTCTGAGCTACATCCCTAAGCCTCTAACTTTTGAAATGCAGATGTTTCTTTACTTCACTCCCACATAACCAGCTGTCTCTTTGACAAGTCTGCTTGTGTATCCACTCTGAGTTTAAGATCTGATCACGTCCAAAACAGACTCAGGATTTCATCCCAACCCATCCACTCTCATCCCTGCCTCTGAAGCGGCAGCCCTGACCTTTCTCTTACTCAGGCCCAAAGCCTCAGTGTCAACATGAATTCTCTTTCTTTCTGTCTTAGTTACTTTTCCCTCATTGCTGACACAAAATATCTGGCACCTAAAGGCAAAGGGGAAAGGGTTATTTAGCCCACAGTTTGTAGGGGTTTTAGTCTATAATAAGCTGGCTCCAAAGCAAAGTGGCACTTGGCAGACGGGCATTGTAGAGAACAGTTCATGGTGCCTACTGCGAGAGACCTTAACAGCATTTGTCTGCCCCTTCTATATCTGGGCTCCTAGGGCTTAGGGAGGTATCAAGCCAATCAGGGGAGTAATTTAATAATTGTACTCCCTTAATCTCAGCATTGCATCTGAATCAACCACATGTTTTAGATCCAGCCACATCTGAAAAAGATCCACCTATGATCACACAGGGCTTTATGGGGGACATCTAAACACAAGCCATACATTCTGCCCCTGGCCCCCCAAATGCGTTTTGCTTTTATGCAGAAGGGATCTATGTGTAAGAGTTGCCAAAGTTTTATCAGTTCTAGCATTACTGAAAAGTCTTAAGTCTAAAGTCTCCTCTGAGATTTAAGGCAAACTCTTAGCTGCAAGCCCCTGTGTAAATGAAAAGAAAGTTAAATACTTTCAACATTTAATGGCACAAAATAAACATCACATCCTAAAAGGTACCACTAGAGGGGATACACAGGAAGGGGACCAAAGCAAGGCTAACATCTAGCAGGGAAAACATTAAGTCCTGTACTTTTGTGTGTAGCATTTGAGGTGACTTGTGGCAAGAAGTGAATTCTAAAGGACTTGGGTAGTCAGGTGTCAAGTGCCTTACGGCCCTGCTGGTGGTTGTACCTCTCCTGACTTTTCTCTGGGGCCAGCTCTGTTCTCTCTTTGTAGTTTTCTTTAGACTGTATATTTCTGGTTTGGGGTCTCCACTGCACCTTTGGTTTTATATTCACAGCATTATAAGCCGCCCTCTCTGGGGCATGCTGCTGGCCCTCGCAGGCCTTTTTCTGAAATCTAGGTAGAAGCCCTTTTGCGTCCACAGCTCTTGGATTCTGCATGCACCTAAAACCAGTACCACGTGGACATGCCAAGCTCTGCCACCAGCTGGAGTAGTGGCTATGTTCTTTTCCTCTTGGCTGTAAGGGGTGAGTACCCATGAATCAAATCTTGAGGAATGACTTCCTCATGATGTTCTGAGGCTCTTTTCAAAGCAAAATTGTAGGTTTAAATACTGTACACAAGTAGAGTCCTTTTGTTTTTTTAGAAGACCCTCAGGCTACTTTTTATATTTCTATTTCTTTTCAGCATTCTAGATTTCCTCTGCTCTATCATTATAGTCTATAGCTTTACTGGAGTTTCTTTTCTTCAATTTTAAATTGTTGGGGCTGGGGAGATGGCTCAGTGGAATAAGCACTTCCCTGGCAAGCTCAAGGGCCTGAGTTCAATCCACAGTTAAAAAAAGAAAAAAAAAAATTGTTCTGCTGGGCTTTTTGCTCTTGATTCTCAACATAAGTCTGACTAAAAGCCTCCAACTGCAGCGATGCCATGACTATAACATTAGACTGCCTTGAAATTTTTTTCTGCAGGATAGGATTTCTTAGCCTTTTTAGATCTTCTGAGCCTGACCAGAGTCTCCCATACAGTGTTTAGGTATTCTAGCTCCGCCTTTTTAGCTGGAATCTCCAAACCTTTCCTAACTCCTCTCCTTCCCACAAGCCAAGTTCCAAAGGCTTTTCAGCCACATGGTCAAGTAATATCACAGCAACAACTCCATTTCTGGCACCAAAATCTGTCTTAGTCACTGTTCTCTACTTGCTGACACAAAATATCTAACACCCAAAGTTAAAGTGGGAAAGCCTTATTTATTTAGCTCATAGTTTGTAGTGATTTCAGTCTATAATTAGCTGAATCCAAGGCAGAGCAAGCAGCACATGGTGGAGAGGCATTAAAGAGGACAGGGACAAGGTAGCAAGAGCAGCAAGGAAGGCATGTCAACAGCATCTTAGTTTCCCTCTTATACCCTAGTCTATCTAGGCGACTTGGGATTAGGGTGATACCAAGCCAAGCAATAGAGTGATTCAGTAATCACAGCTTTACTTCTAGGATTGCACCATGAATCAACCTCACACTCTAGATCCAGCCACCTCTAAAAAAAGCTCCACCTATGACCACATGAGGCTTGGACTGGGGGCATCTAAACACAAGCTATAATATTTTCATTTACCACAATCTGCCAGAAATTCCAATTAGCTTTATCTTCAAGATACATCCAAAATTTAATATTTCTTCTACTTTTACCATTCTAGTCAAAATACCCATTACATTCTAGCTAAATTACCATGAAGTCCCTTACAAGGCCTCCATGCCTTCGCCCCTGGCCCTTGGAATTATTCTCAACACACAGCCAGAGAGATCCTATTAAAACTGAAGATAAGGGCTGAGAATGTAGTTGAGTGGTACAGTGCTTGACTAGCAAGCGCAAGGCCATGGCTTTGATCTCCAGCACTGCAAAACAATAATAGCAACAAGCATCATAACAAGCAAGTCTCTAATTATGTCCTGTCATGGTTAGAATAGGTGCTGAAGCCCTACGTCAGCAGGTCCTACAGCACTCTGCACAGGTGGTCCCCAGGTACCTGCCAGGCCTCTGATCTTCCCTGTGTTCTCCTGGCCACTGTCACATTGGCCTCCTTGTAGGTCCTCATGTGAGGCACATGCCGCCTCGAGGCTTTTGTATTTGGTGTTTTGTTTGTTTGGCAGGGCCGCAAGTAAGTCTCATTCCCCCATCTCTTCAGGTCTTTGCTCAAATGTCATCTGAGGTGGCTTCATGGGCTACTGATTTAAAATTCAAGCCCCCAGGCCAGGCAGATAGCTCAGCAAACTAAAGCACCTGCTTAGGCAAGTGCAGAGATGGGGGTTTGATGCCCAGCATGTCCTGACAGCCCCATCCCTGCTCACTGAGACAGCGAAAGAGGCTGGGCATGGTGGTGCATGCCTGTAATCCCAGTGCTCGGGAGGCTGAAAACAGGAGAGTCACAGG
>PVKA01018242.1:19705-44340 GCA_004027165.1 Ctenomys sociabilis
TTTTTTTTTTTTTTTTTGTGGCCAGCTCAGGTGGCGGGGCTGCCACAGCATGTGGTGCTGGAAATCAAACCGCGGTCCCTGAGCACTTTGCCTAAGCAGGCACTTTAGACCACTGAGCTATCTCGCTAGCCCTTGCATGTATATCTTACATACTCATTTGGTTTATCTGTTGTCTTCTCCTATAATGAGAACAAGGATTTGGGTCTGTCCTTTTTGCTGCTGTTTGACCTGCACCTGTTCCTGGCACATAGTAGGTACTTGGAAAAAAAGTCTATATTGAATAACTTGAATCAACAGTATCATTTTCCATAAATAAAGTAAGCATAATAGAAACAAAGGCTATTATGTTTCACCTGGACTGCACTGGCCAAGACTTTTTCTTTCTTTTTTTAATATCTTTTATTTATTTGGTACAGGGTCTTGCTAGGCAGCTTGGACTCATAGTGATCTTCCTGTCTCAGCCTCCCTAGTGCTGAGATTACAGGCATGCATCACCACACCTGGTTGGCTGGGATGGTACCCAGGGTTCCGGGCTGGCATGACATGCCCTGTGCTTGTCAGGGAGGCATTTAGACAGCTGAGCTATTTCCGAAGCCCAAAGACTTGTTCTTTAAACAAAACAAAACAAAACTGTATCTCACTGTGTGGTCCAGCTTGGCCTTGAATTCACTATGTAGTCCAGGTTGACCTTAAATTAATGTCAGTTTCCCCACCTCAGTCTCCCAACTGCAGACAAGTGCCACCACCCCCAGCCAATTCTGCTTTTTTTTTTTTTTTTTTTTTAAAGTACTGGGTATTCTGCTTTTAAGAAAGGAACTGAAATGCAATCGAAGCAGTAATTAAAAAAAATAAAATAAAACAACCTATCACCTAATAAGAGCTCAGGACCTGATAGATTCACTACTGTACTCTACAAGAACTTCAAGGAAGATCTAATGCTAATACTCTTTAGCACTAGATGCCAAATCTAATGCTGAACTCTTTAATGAACTTGGAAGGGAAGGACTACTTCCAAATTATTCCTGGAAGCTTACATTACTATGATTCCAAAACCAGACAAAGGACCCAACTAAAAAAGAAAACAACAAGCCAATCTCTTTAGTGAACATAAACACAAAATACTGGCAAACGTCGCAAGAATTCATCAAAAAGCTCACACATAATGCCATGTAGGCTGCATCCCACAGATGCCAGGATGATTCAACATACGCAAATCAATAAATGTGGTACGTCATATAAACAGAGGTGAGGGTAAAAGCACATGACCATCTCAGTAGATGCAGAAAAAGCTGTTGACAAAATCCAACATCAATTCATGATAAAACCCCTAAAGAAAACAGGTATAGAGGAGTCTTATCTCCATCTGATAAAAGCCATTAATGATAAGCCAACTGCCAGCATCATCTTAAATGGGGAAAAATTGAAAGCTTTTCCTCTAAAATCTGAATCAAGACAAGGAAGTCCATTCCCTCCACTCCTGTTCAATACAGTATTCAAAAGGTTAGCCACAACAATCAGCCAATGGGGAAGAAGGTATTTGTATAGGAGGGGAGGAAGTCAAACTATTATTATTCACAGATGACTTGATCCTTTTTTTTTTTTTTTTTTTTTTTTTTTTTTTGGCAAAGCCAGGGATTGAACTCAAACCCTTGCTCTTGCCAGGGAAGCACTTATTCCACTGAGCCATCTCCCGGGCCTGACTTGATCCTTTATATAGAAAACCAAAAAATTCCACCAAAAGACTCCTAAAACTAATAAATTTGGTAGAGTAACAGTACATAAAATCAGCACACAAAAAGGGCTGGCCAGATA
Source organism: Ctenomys sociabilis (assembly GCA_004027165.1). Classification (NCBI taxonomy): domain Eukaryota; kingdom Metazoa; phylum Chordata; class Mammalia; order Rodentia; family Ctenomyidae; genus Ctenomys; species Ctenomys sociabilis. The sequence goes on from PVKA01018242.1 coordinate 21,518, forward strand.
GCTCAGCAGATTAAAGAGCCTGTTTAGGCTGGTTCAATCCTCAGCCTGTCTTGCAGGCCCTGTCCCCAGGGCACATGGAGAGGGCAACTGAGGCTGGGAGTGGTCTCCATACCTTTAATCCCAGCGCTTGGGAGGCTGAAAACAGGAGGATCACTACAAGTCTGATTTGTGTACTGAGACTCTGTAAATCCTGCAGACCTTATACTAAACACATAATAATAATTTTAAAAAATCAGCACACAAAAACCAGTAGATTTCCTGTATACCAATAATGAATCTATTGATAAAGAAATTAAGAAAATAATGCCACTCACAATAGCTTCAAGAAAAATTAAGAACTCAAGAATTAATTTAACCAAGGAAGTAAAAGATCTCTATAATGAAAATTATAGCACACTAAAAAGACTAAAGAGATAGGGGCTGGGGAGATGGCTCAGTGGAATAAGTGCTTCCCTGGCATGTGCAAGGGCCTGAGTTCAGTTCCCACTTCTGCAAAAAAAAAAAAAAAAGACCAAAGAGGACATCAGAAAATAGCAAAACATTTCTGTATAGTGAGATATCCAGGAATACTAGGTAGGTAGAGCCAATAGAACTAATATTATAAAAATGGCTATACTGCCAAAACTAAAAATATATATATATATATTTAACATGGATATATATATATATATATATATATATATATATATATATATATATATATATAACAAAAGCATTCCTCACAGAATTAACATGGAACCAGAAGAGACGTAGGTTAGAAAAAGCAATAATCTTGAGCAATACCAATAAAGTAAGTTTTATAATCTAGATTTCAAATTATATTACAAATATACCTGATAAAAATAGCATGGTGCTGGCACAAAAACAGACATGTGGATCATGGAACAGAAAAGAGGACAGAGAAACAATCTCAGTGCTGGGCATGGTGGTGCATGCCTGTAATCCAGCACTCAGAGGATTGCCATGAGTTCGAGCCCAGCCTAGGATACATAGTGAGTTCAGGGCCAGCCTGAGCTATAAAATGAGGCCCTGTCTCATAAAACCAAAAGAAGGAGAGGAAGAAAAGGAGGAAGAGAATGAGAAGGAGAAAGAAGAGGAGGAGGAAGAAGAAAAAAAAAGAAAGGAAGGAAGGAAGGAAGGAAGGAACAAAGAAACAAAGAATTCCAAGCACATCTGCCATCTGATCTTCAACAAGGGAACCAAAAGCATACACTAAGGAAAGACAATCTGCTTAACAAATGACACCGGGAAGGCTGGTTACACATATACAGAAGATTGAATCTTGCCCTGTATCTTTCACTATGCCCCAAAATAAGATCCAGATGAATCATAGGCCTATGTATTAAAACAAAAACACTTTACTGGAAGATAAGGTAGGGAAAACAGTTGGAGACACAGGGATAGATAAGGACTTTCTGAACAGAACCCCAGTTGCACAAGAAATAACATCAAGAATCAACAAATTATATTGTGTAGAGTTAAAAAACTTTTGCTCATCAAAGGAAACAACCTATAGAGAAAGTGCAATGTGGCTGGTCCTCTTCTAACTATCTTCCTAAAATAATTAAAGATTATTATATTATGCTAATACATGCATACCCATACTTACAGCAACACAACTCATAATAGCTAAGGCTTGGAAACAGCCTACCATCAACAGATGAATCGATAAAGAAAATGTAGTGTTTATATACGATAGAGTACTATTCTGCCATAAAAAAGACAAATTTGAGAATCTGTAAGAAAACGGATGCATTTGGGACCATAATGTTAGGCAAAATAAAATACCAAAGCTTAAATATAAATTCCCTTACATGAGAAACCCAAAGTTTTCACACACACACACACACAAAAGTTTTTTTTTTTTTTTTTTTTTTTTTTGTCTTTTTGAGACAGGGTCTCGCTATGCAGTTCAGGCTGGCTTTAAGCTCACTTTGTAGCTCAGGCTGGTCTCGAACTCACAACAATCCTCCTGCCTCAGCCTCCCGAGTGCTGGGATTACAGGCATGCGCCACCACGCCCGGCTTAAAAAAAAAAAAAGTTTTTTGAGACAGGGTCTTATTAGATAGCTCAGGCTGGCCTTACACTCACTTTGTAGCCCAGACTGGCCTCAAACTTGCTGCAACCCTCCTGTCACTGCCTCCCTGAGTGCTACAATTACAGGGATGCACTGCTATGCCTGACTGCAAATTATAAGTAATTTAAAGGGGACCTAGAGGTGGAAGGAGGAGGAAGGGAAGGGAAAAGAGAAAACAGAATTAAGACATGTTCTGTATATATCTTAGCCTTCCCTATAATGAAAATAATCATTATGTACAAGGATGTGTACTAATAAGAAAATGAAAATTCAACACAAGAAGCCAATATTCGCACTTAGTATAAAGGGTTAAAGAGTGTGGTGTCTCTGAACCTGAGTTAAGAAGATGTTCTGGGCTGGCAAGATAGCTCAGCGGTCTAAAGCGCCTGCTTTGGCAAGCTTAGGCAAGCTCTCAGGGACCGCGGTTCGATCCCCAGCACCACATGACGTGCCAGACCCTTCCCTAGGGCGAGCTGAGCTGACCCCCCCCCCACGCAAAAAAAAGAGTCCATGATGTGTAGCGAGACACTGTAATAAAGAACAATAAATAAAAGAAAGAAATACACAGAACATAAAAAAAAAAAAAAAGATGTTCTGAGGAGGGAGTGCCTGGCCATGTTCCAATGCCACATGAAGGTTAAATCAGACCAGGCCTGAGCCACTTGCAACTGCATGTAATGGCTGGAGACCTTGACAAGAGCCATTGGAACAGAGTGCTGACTATCAAAGCTTGGTTGGAAGGAGTTCAAGAGCAAAAGGGAGGAGGGAAATTGCAGATGGTGAGCAAATATAACTCTTTCAAGGAGTTTTGCTGGAATGGGAAGGATAGGCCAACAGTGTGAGCTAAGACAAGAGATGGTTTATAACTCGGGTTGAATAAAGAAGCATGTTGATGGAAATGATCCATCGCAGAAGGGGAAATGGTGCTGTAGGAAACAGTAGAATCCCTGACATGTCCTTGGGTGGAAGAGCATGGATGGGATCCAACACACTAGTGAAGGGTCTGGTCTTCACCAGTTCAAGGACGGTTCACCCTTGGTACAAGGCAGTGCACATAGCTGTGTCATTCGACTTAAGTTACCACTAGCTGTAAGATGCCCACCCAAAACCAAAAGAGATAAGTACACTATTGGTTGTAAGAAACATTCCAAATTCAGGGACATCAAGGTGTGATTTAACAAAGATACATTCTAGGATTGTAAGATACCATTTGTGTAGACACTACGACTAATGGTGGGTAGTTATGAAGACCTCTTCCTGATGCTTTGATTTTCTCAGTGACACAAAGAAAGAGATCAGTTGAGAAAGGGGACTGCAGGAAGGGTTTGGGGGTGAAGGACAAAGGAGTTACCTGGAAAGTGCCTCAGAGAGACTGAGTCAGCATGAAGGTCGCCTGAGGCTAGTTTCACAAGTTCCAAGTGAGTCCTCCTAGCCATACTCAGGGCCGTCTTATGGTCAGAGGTGCGGGTGCTGTGTGGACAGTGTGTTGGGTTGTACCAGACCTGAGGTTTGGCAACATATGCATAATGATGCAGGACAAGGGTAGAGAGGTACTACAGGGAGGCAGGTGCTCCTGGTGATGACCAAAGGACTCTCTGAGCTACAGGGGAGGTAAGCACCATGGGGTGGGGGCAGTGGAAGGGGCAGGACCAAGGCCTGGCCTCCCCCAGCTACAGACTGCATGGTGTCAGCAAGGGAGCAAGCGTACACAGGCTTGAGAATAGAACCACACTCGTGCCCTGGAGCCCTGCACAGTTTAAAGACTGGGCAGCAAGGAAAAACCAGACAGTCAGGAGAGAATGGACAGCCAGTGGGTGGCAGACGCCCAGAGTATGGTATAGTTCTTGTGAGCCCCAACAATTTAGGTGTGTGTGATTATTAGTCCCATTTTACAAGGCACAAATAGGTTAAGTACCTTGGCCAAGCCAATGCAACTGGTAAGTGGCAGAGCAGAGCCCAGAGTGAAATCTAAGCCATCTGGTCCAGAGGCTGTGCTTCTAACCAATGCCTTACACTACTCTTTTCCACATGCAAATGAGCATGGATGTAGCATGTATCCCCATGTATCTTCATGCCCTTCCAATAGGTACATGCTTTCCTTACGTGTTTGTGTGACTCTGTCTATGAGTCTATCCTGAGTGCTCTGTAGGTTTATCTCAGATCTCCAACACACATCTATGCACCAACTGTTTGTATGCATGTGGATATTTATACATATGGGTATGATGTCCACCCAGTGTGGTTCACCACCTGTGTAAGTACAGCACATGCCTGTGTGCCTCTGACTGTTCTCCAGCAGATATGAAATATAGATGTGTGCGGAGAGTACCTGTGTGTACACAGGTGACACTCCGGGAGACTGCCTGTGTGCACAAGCCTGGGTGTCAGGCTGGTGTGGCTCTAGAGGCTTGATCTCCTGGCCTTACCCCTCCTCTCCTCCAACTGCACACCCCTTTTGCAAAGCCCCAGCCCCAGATGAAGCACACTTGTCATTTCTCTGAGGCTGCCAGCTGTGCCTGCAGCAGACTCTCGACGTGGAGCTGTCCGTACATTGTCAAGTTCAGGACAGAAAAGCCTGGGAGGGCACTTGGCACTGCCAGGGTCCTGCTTCATTTCTTGAGAAGACCCACTTCCCTACTCCCACAGATACCTGGATATGTTTTTATGTTTTCTCCTTACACCTCTCCTAGATCCCTCTCAGCTGATGACATTGCCTCATGCTTCACTCAGAAAATAGCAGTTGTCAGACAAGGAAGCCTCAGTCGGCTCCACAAAACCTGTAAGGCCCAGGCACGTGCCCCTGTGTTCCCTCACCCTGCTGATGATGCGAGCCCACCACAAGGCCTCCCTATAGTCCTCTGGGCCTGTCCAAAGCCTCACATCTCTGTATACCTCTCTAGGCTCCTTCCCCTTCTCCACAGTCTCTGCCCCAGGAGGCTGACCTGATGGCTCTTTAATCTGGGCTCTCACAGATTACTTGCTGTAGCCCATGGGACTTGAGTAACAGCGACTGCAGCAGAGGTTGGCAGAGGCTTTGGTCTCTGATCTTCGTGCTCTAGCCACTCTAATTCACCTTGTGCCTACCATTGTCTGAAGGAGCCTGGCTTGGGTGCTGGATAGGCAGCCCCATTGCCTCTATGGGCTGGGTGCAGCAGCCAACCCTAGATGGGCCAGCAAGGCCACTTTATGCTGTTGCTCACAACTGTAGGAGTTGAATGAGTCACTCTAAGGGGGGACAGACAAGCCTCCCAGACAAGACAAGCCCACAGTGTACTGCCAAGCCACAAACCATGCACCAAAAATGGTTCTTTTAAATCACTCAGACTTGGAATGGTCTATTGTGCTACAAAGCTAATAGACATAATCCCCTGTGCGAGCCTCCGAGGGCCTCCTACTGCCCCGTAGAAACAGCCCGTGATCTCGCCTGGGCCTCTCTCACTGTCTCTGCTCTCACTCGTGGCCCTTTCTTCAGCACACACTTCCCAGCAGCTAAGAGACCCTCGATCTTTCCCACTTCCATGCATCCTCTCAGCCAGGGTAGCAGCTCCTTGCCTAGGCTCCTTCTCATCCTGGTCTCACTTGGAATGTCACCTTGTCAGAGAAGCATTATGCAATTGTCCTGCCCATGTCTGTCTGTCTCTCTCTCTGTCTCTCTGTCTCTCTGTCTGTCTGTCTCTCTTTCTGTCGCTGTTTCTCTGTCTCTCTGCCTCTCTCTCTCTCTGTAGTGGAGACTTCTACTAGGCAAGCGCTCCATCTGTGAGCTGCATTCCTGACTCCTGCCTATTTCACTCTTGACCTTTTTTTTAAAGAGTAGAACACAAAGAAAATTTCAAAACAAGATAACAGGAAAGTAACAGTGGTTAATACTTCGTGTATTCTCTCTAAATCAGTTGCTCAGAGTTTTGATCTTTTTTTCTTTTTTTTTTTTTTTTGGCAGAACCAGGGATTGAACTCAGGCCCTTGCACTTGCCAGGGAAACGCTTATTCCACTGAGCCATCTCCCCAGCCCTGAGAGTTTTGATCTTAACACTCACTTGTCACTATTTGTAATTTTGTGTTTACTAAGGGGATCATTTGACTAATATCTTTTTCTTCCCCAAGACCACAAATTCCTCAAGAAGAACAGTGTCTTATTTTTGCTCACAATTTTACTCCCAGGACTTGTCACACAGTAGGTATTCCACAAATACTTGAATAAATGAATGAAAAATACCAAAGATTTTTTTTCTTAAGTTTGCTATTTCCAGAACATTTTGATTGGAGTCAGGCATTGTGCAAAGTTCCCAGTGCTCATGGTCTTCCTAGGTCCTCACATCCCTGCTGTGAATTGGTCTGTTATTAATCTCATTTTGACCTCAGAGGGATGAAGTAGATTTTACAAGGTCACAGAACCAGGAGGCGGCTGAGTGGAATATGCATGAATATCATCTTTTCCATGCTTGGAGCCTTAACTGTGACGTCACAAGAGTTCCTCAACCTTTTCCAGCCCACAAAAGAAGTGGAGGGCCAAGTGGAGGCTGGTTTTGTGGTTCCCAGTGGGGATGAGTGAGGGACAGAGGCCACATAGGCCCAGTCAGTCAGAGTTTTGAGGCCCACAGGGACTTCCCTGGCTCTGTTACCTTCCCATTTCCCAAGGAAACAAGGACCGACCACATCTCTTCCTCATGACAGCCCCAGTCATCACACCACAGAGCAGTGCAATGCTGCCTCATCTCAGAAGACTCAGGACGTTTTAAAACAAAGGGGCATCAGGGCCCATGTAGGAACCCTTTGGGAAAGCATGTCCCAACCTCTCCTCTGGGACATCGACTCTGGCCCTATCCAGTCAGACCTAGTGTCTCCCATGATTACAGCAGCTACTGATGTGTGCAGACAGGTACCCCTTGTGTGCCAGACAACAAGCTGATCTACTCAAGAAATGTAGGAGGACCAGCATGCTCTCGCTGATCCCCACCTCAGCTCTAGATGGCAGGCACTCATGTTCTTATCCCTCTAAGGACAGGAGAGGCATAGAGAGTGTCTAAGAACTTAGACTCTGAGCCAGAGTCTGAATCCCCAGCTCTACCACTTCTGCCTGTGTGACTTTGAGAAGCTGCTGGACCTCTCTGAGTCTTACTTTCCTCATCAGTTAAGTGGGACCACTAATAGTATCCATCTCCTAGCACTGTAGGGAGTTGAAACATATAAAACTCAGAACAGCACCTGACATACAGTAAGTGTTGTTAAATATATAAGTTGTGTCAGTCACAACTTGGTGGTTGTGACTTGTGATTACAAGTGGTGCACACTTGTAATCCTGGCTGCTTCAGAGGCCGAGATGAGAAGACTGCGAGTTCAAGGCCAGCAAGGTGCCATCACAAAAACAAACCAATAAAAACAATAAAGTTACTAAAATTTTTTATACAGATATAGATGGAGCTAAATTTAGTCCCCTTTCAAATTCATATGTTGAAGTCCTAACTCAGTATTATAGAATGTGGCAGTATTTGGACATACAGCCTTTAAAGATGTGATTAAATCCAACTGAGGATGCTAAGGGCTGAGGATATAGCTCAGTGGCACAAGTGCCTGCCTGGCTAGTGCAAGGTCCTGAGTTCAATTCTTGGTACAAAACAATGAAGATGCCAATATGGCTCCTGACTCAGTTTGACTGATTATGCCTAAGAAGAAACAGGACATCCAGAGACACCAGGACATGTGAGGACACACAGTGATAAAATGCCATTGGCAAGTCAGGGAGAGGTCTCTGATGAAACCAGCCTTGCTGACACCTAGAACTTGGACTTCCTCAGGAGTGTGATGCAGTAGGGTTCTGCTGTGTAAGCCACCCTACCTGTGGGGTTTTATTTTGTCAGTCCTGACAGACTTATACATAAATGGAAATGGCATAAGTCTGAAGTTCAAGGTGATCCAGCCAGAGAAGGACAGCACTGAGACTGTTTGCCAAGCCCGGCTTTGGGCCTCCCACACTTTCGTTCCTTGAAAGCTCTTCTTAATGGTGCCTTTGAGCACCTTCTGATAGAAATCAGAAGGTTCCTCCTTGGGATACTTCAGCCACACCATGCTTTTTTTCCAGAAAGCCTTAATGGTTCTGAAATAGCTGGGATCACAGGCATGCGTCTGACCTAGACCCATGCTTTCAGACATGTTCTGCAGCTCCCACGCATATGGACACCTGTGCAGGAAGCGTGCTGCACATGCTCCAAACATTTGCCATACTGAGGAGATGAAATGGGGCTCTGCACACACAGCAAGCTGGAAATGTTCCAAGACTGGAATGAGGGCTGATGCAAAGATGCGGGCCACAGGCCAGTGGAGCCGAATGGAATCAAACAACAACTTGAGCTGAAAGGGTGACAGCAGTCAAGGTGTGGGGCAAGTTGGGCATGGTGGTACATGCCTATAATCCCAGCACTCAAGAGGCTGAGGCAGGAGGATTGTTGTGAGTTCAAGACCAGCCTAGCTACAAAGTGAGCTTAAGGCCAGCCTGAACTGCATAGTGAGACCCTGTCTCAAAAAGAAAAAAAAAAAAAAAAAAAAAGGTGTGGCACAGACAGGAGGCTGCTATGTCTGATCAGGGACCTGCTCAAGGGCAGAAAGGGCAACACTGCGTGCATGTCACACAGTGCTTCCGTAGCTCTGAGGAAGGTCCTATCATTATCCCCACTTTATATATAGGAAAAGAAAGTCCAGAAAGGTGATAGGTCTTCTGGGATCTCTGGAGGGAAGAGGCTAAGCCTGCACAGACAGGATAGAGTAGGCAAGAGCTGCGGCCCCACCCAGCCCAGGCTGGCACCCACCCTCATTCTCGAGTTTCCTTTTCTCCAGCTCAGCCTCAATCTGGTCCAGTACCATAGCCAGCTCCCCAAGGATCTTCTTCAGGTAGCTCACGTCATCATGCTCCAAAATCTTGGCCTACGGCAGGACAGGCAGGAGTGAAAGGTTGAACTGGCCTGCTTAAGTCAGGCTATCCAGGGAAGGAAACCTTACCCTAACTCCTTTCTGCAAACTTAGGCTTCAAATGCAAAGAACTTTGTCTGGTGCTTACACCAGTGTGATGAGCTTGGCCATTCTGCTCAGAGCTCTGCCATGGCACTGGCACACTTGCACCTCCAGCTGGCTAGCAGCATCCTTGCCAGGGACCCATAGTTGCACTTCTCTAGAGAGTTGTTCTCAGCCAATGTGGAGCTGCCTCGATCAGAAACATGGGGGAGGTGACCCCATACCTAACAGGTGGTTTGCAGCCAATACCAGCCAATACCATGGTATTAACAGCTGGGCACTGACCACAGGGTGCATGCACTGTGTGATCCTTTTATAAAGCTCAAGAACTTCCCAGGAGGTTGACGAGGAATGGCTGCTCCCTCTGCTCCTTATTGGGCTGCTCAGAGAACTTGCTCAATATCTCCTTATCCTGGTACCTGTGTCTGATGCTCACTTGCAGAGACACAGCCTAAGACATAAGGCCCCAAAGTGACAGTGGCGTGCCCAAGGTCAAAGTGACAGTAAATGACAGAGGAGAAAAAGCAAGCCCATGGTTTTCCACCTCAAACGTTAAGCTGATTTTCAACTTCAACCAGCTTCCCCTCCCTCCATCTTTCCTTTCTGTGGAAAGAAGGGTGAGAAAGGACTGGTAGGTGGGGACACTTACCATGAGCTTCTTTTGTTTAGAAAGGTAGGGCTCAGACAGCTGTGGCTCCTCCTCATGGTCCAATTTCATGAGGTCTGTGGTGGCATTGGCTAAGTGTCCTGGGCAGAAAATAGAAAAGGTTCCATCCGTGACACCTGGTGCCTCCGGACCCCTCCCCCACGTGGCTGGGAGTTGGTCCATCCAAACACAGGTCATGGAAGAGACAGTATCCACAGCCAGCATACACTGAGTCCCGTGGGCTGTGACACAGGATGGAAGAGAGGCCACCTGCCGAGGCTCAGGCTAGAAGGAGGCATAGATGCAATCCAGAGTTTCTGTGATGCTGTGTGACCCTCAGTGATGAACACAAAGTTGTGGGACCAGAGAGTTGCTGCCTGGGGTGCAAGGGGGCCAATAAAGCTCACTGCAGAGGAGCCTCTACCCTTGCAGATGCATGGGAGATGCCAGAAATAGAACTGGAAGCCAGGATCGCATCCTCTTCCCAGCTCTCCTCTCCTCCCCATGTGGCAACCCTTCCCCAACAAAGGCGAGCCAGGCTTAGATATGTTCTCAGCTCCAGGGAGCCTGAGCTCAGCCCCAGGGCCCCAGTGCCCTCCTCAGCCCTCCTCTCACCTTACCCTTCCACCCAAGTCTCTGATTCTCACTTAGTGTAGACTCTTGGTCACCTCTGTTCTCTCAGACAGAGACACCTTCCTCACACACATCTTGGGCCTGCTGCTCCCTGCCCTCAGGCAGTGTCTTTTTGTGGGGCCTGCTTATTTCCCCTCTTCTCCCCATCCTTCACCTCCTCCATGAAATTTCCCTGATCCTGAGGGGATCAGACCTCCTGTTCCATTGTCCCCAATGTACTCCACAGACTTCTGCAGAAGAATGCACACACATTAGCTATGTTACCATGGCACAAATCCAGTCACTTGCCAATGGTCTACAAAAATGGTCCCCTTGTACAGTGCATGGCCTGTACTCCCCTGTTGAAAAGGGAAACTGATGCTAATGTAGTTGTCTCTGAATGTGTGTTTCTCCCTCTGGTGCATAAGCTTCTGCAGAGAAGCGCTACATCTGATTCTTCTGGGTCCCCTTTAAGGGCCAACGCAGTCCTGGAACCGAGCAAGAGTGCAGTGAGTATTGAGGGAAAGAATGGAAGGAGGGAGGCAGGGAGATCCTGTGGTGCTTTAGTTCCTGCCCTCTGGGGTCCACTGCAATCCAGCCCATCCCAGCCCAATGTGCTTCCCAGTAGATGGCTCCTGCTCTCCCAGCTCTGGGGCTATATTAAGTCTCATTGATGTTTTATGAATGTGAAGGTCAAGTATGTTCTTCCCTCTTGCCTATCCCCAGGTGCTGCCCACATGGCTCTCTGTAGACTTCAAAAGGGTAGGCCAGGCCAAGAGAAGGCCTTGGACCAATTGGGGGGTTGATTGAGAGGCTTCTGCCCCCTCTGTACCCTGTGAAGTCTCCCCTTCCCATCTGGGCTGAAATCTGAGATTCTGTTTCCTCAAAGGAAGGAGTGTATGGGTCTGCATTTGACTCATCTGCCCTCTGCGTCCCTTCAGATAGCTCAGGACAGGTCAAGGGAATTCCTTATCCCAAAATCCCTTGATACTGCTTCCCCCTCCAGGCCAGGCCACCATCACTGCCCACCTAGGCCACAGCAGGGCATCTGCCTCCCCCAAGAGGAGTGACCTTCATAAGAAACAGAGCTGCCCCACACTTTCTCCACTGCGGTCTGTGTGAAATGCCTATTCTGCCAGACCTGCTACCTTTGACACACAGGAGCCCTGCCACACCCTTGAACTACATTGCCACCATGGTCGTGTCCTGCAGCTCCTGCCCACCATACCTGTCCCAGCCCGGAACATGGCATGGTTGCCCCGCATCCTTGGATGTCACCATGCCCTCAGAGGCTGGGATGGGCATCTTCATGTTCCCTACTCTCCATGCTGTCCTGATCACATGAGAAAAACATGTTTGGTTTCTTGGGACAAGATCTTGCTACATAGTTCAGGTTGGCCTTGAACTCACTATGTAGCCAAGGCTAGTCTCACACTTGCAGGAATCCTCTTGCCTTAGCCTACTTAGATATGAGATTGCTTTGGAAGGTCCCCAGATCCTCTGGACAACAAAAACCTCTGGAGAGCTGACAGCAATACGCTCTATAGGGTGACGGGACAAGCGTAGGGTATTGGGGTGGGGGATGAGAGACTGCCAGAGAGAGGGAGGCAAGTTCAGTAAGCAACAGGATGAGCAAGATGGATAGGGAATGGAAGAGAGAAGCAGAGATCCCAGGGCACAAAGAGAGGAGCAGAATGAAGACCAGGGAGAGGGAGAGAACAAGGAGGAGGCCCAGGCGTGGAGGGCAGGGTGCAGAGAGGAGACTCCAGTCCACAGAGGGGGGCTCTGCCCCCAGCACTCACTGCGGATCTCGGCCGTGGCGTACTTGGGGATCATGGAGTCGGTGGTGAGCTCGGGGTGCAGGATGCAGCCGTGTGTGTAGGCGTCCATGGGCAGCGCGTCCAGCAGCTCCCGGTACTGCAGCACCCGCGCATGCTGTGGGCTGCCTGCCTCAGGCATCAGGGCCACCACGTGCTCTGCAGGGCAGCACCAAGGCTAGCACCCAGACCCCAAAGGCCCGGCCCACAGGCTCCAGACCCACCCACTTCCCAGGACTCCACTACTGCTGAGTGAGTAGTGGGGGCACCTAGGATGCCTCTCCTCACAGTGCCATACCCACCTATCCCCAGGGTTGGCTCCTCTTATCTCTGACAAAGGCCAAGTAGGGTCTGTGACAGAGGCCAGTGTCACTTGATCTCAAGAGACTAGAAGCTTCGACTCTTTTGATTTGGACTCACAGATAAATTCCTGTTATTTTTTCCCTTTGCCATGCTGAGGCTGGCTGGACGCAGTGCCTGGAGAGTGCTGGCCAGCTCCTCCCTTCTTTCACACTGCATTTGTCAACGGAAAGGAGAATGAGGACAACAGGCTCTGAAAGTTTAGGGGTCCTGCCTGTGTCTGTAGGATTCTGGGGTGTCCTGGACTCTATCTGTAGGATCCCAAGAAGATCCTGGCTCTGACTGTGCTCAAAGGTTTCAGGGGCCTGGCTTCTGCTTAATCCCTGAACTTCCTGGGAGAGCTCGATGCTGCCTGCAGGCCCCCAGTGTGCCTGACTGTGGCTGGTGCACCAGGATCCCAGGGAGGAGGTTTCTGGGCCAAGTCTGGCTGTGCCCCTGGCTCTGTGGTTCCTGGGGGGCAGGGAGGTCTTCCTGTGTCCCCTGGCTCTTTCTGGGGAGACTGGGTGTTGCCCATGGCCCCAGTGTGTGTCCCCAGGCGTGGCCAGTTCTGGGACCCTGTCTAACCTGTGCCCGAATGCTGGGAGCGCCGTACCTCCGGTGAAGGTCCGCTCCACGTAGTCGATGATCTGGTCGTAGTCGCTGATGATGTTGTCACGGTGGATGATAACCGGCACCTCCTCGCCCAGGTTGAGCCTCATGAACCAGGGCTCCTTGTGCTCGCTCTGCGGTAGGCTCACGTCCCGCTCCTCGCACGCCAGCCCCTTCTCCGCGATCACCAGCCGCACCTGCAGGTGCCAGGGTCAGAGCGGGGGGAAAGGCGGGCGGGCGGACACCAGGACCCTCTGCCAGGGGGGCGGGGCGTGCGGGGAGGGAGGTCAGAGGTCACACATAGGAGGGGACATGATTGCTTTCAGCCCACTCTGGGGCACCCGGGTGGGGGAACAGGTCCCAGGGGGTGCACGTGGTGGTGGGAAGAACTAGGCCCTGCGCTGTTCCAATGGCCGTGCTGCCTGGGGGTTCCCGGACGGACTCCCAACCTCTAAGGGTAGATGGGGCCAGGAAAATTCACAGAAAGCCTAATCACCATCAGAATCAATGGCTACATCTCTCCTATTTACAAGCAAAGTGAAAAAGAACTTGGGAGGGGGGCATCATTGCCTCCAAACGACTCTCCACCTGATTGCTGAATGGATGCTCACAATAGCCCCACCCACCGGCGGAGGGCAGAACAGGGAATAGATCCCTATTTTTCTTGAGAAAACTAAAGTCTAGAGAAGGCAGGCGACGTATCCAAAGTCGCACAGCAGTCTGGCAGCAAATTTATTTATTTATTTATTTTTTTTTTTGTCTTTTTGAGACAGGGTCTCACTGTGCAGTTCAGGCTGGCCTTAAGCTCACTTTGTAGCTCAGGCTGGTCTCGAACTCACAACAATCCTCCTGCCTCAGCCTCCCTAGTGCTGGGATTACAGGCATGCGCCACCACGCCCGGCTTTGGCAGCAAATTTAAAACTGGGAGCAACAGTTCTGGCCTCCACGCCCTCTTCCCCAAGGGCATCCTATATGGAGTCATTGGCTTGTCCTCTCTGAGTCTCCCTGTGTGTCTCTGGGGAGCTCCAGACAGGCACTTGAGTTGGTAGAAGCTAACAGCCTCCAGGCTGAGCAGGTTCTTGACCCAGCCCTGGAGATGCTTAGAAGTCACCCGATCCAAGGGCCCTCCCATGTCGGCTGGGACTCAGCGGGAAGCCTGACAAGGGGAAGGCGTAGAACTCTGCTCCCCCAATCCCCTCCCCACTTTCTCACTCCAGATCAGAGGAGGGTCAAAGGAGGGAGGGAAGGAGGGAGAGAGAGACAGACAGACAGACACAGAGACATGCAGAGACAGACAGAGAATGATACAGAGAGAGACAGAGACACAGAGAGACAGAGACAGAGAGACAGAGAAAGGCAGAGAGAGAGAGAGAGAGAGAGAGAGAGAGAGAGAGAGAGAGTTCTAGGCCTCTGAGCATGTGAATCTAAGTGGGGATCCTAAGGCCAGGCGGCCTTTCCTTCAGGCACCAGGAGTCAGACTCTTAGAAGTGGCAGTGTGGGGCTGGAGCAGAACTGTGCTGGTGCTGTTCAGGTGCAGCTCTACCTCTTCCTTGCTGGATGGCTCTGCCTTACACTTTATGAGCTGCTTTCCCTCTGTGTGCCTCCTGCTGTAGGCCACCCTGCAGTCCTCCCTCAGAGGGCCAGGTGAGGATTAGCTGCGTTAATCCTTGTGGGGTGGTGTTCGGCACACAGTAGGGGTTGTGTGTCTTAGCTGTTTGTACTAAACTAGAGTTTGGAGGCTCACAGACCTGGAGTGGAAGGCTGGCTCTGCTTTCTACTTCCTATTTGCTGTGTGACCCTGGACGAAACACTTAACCTTTCTGATGTGTGGCTGCTGTGAAGTGAGGAAGGCAACTTCCTCAAGGCCAGTGGAGGTTGAGATAGAGTTGTGGATGGAATCCCAGCACAGGTTAGTACACAGGTCCTAGCATCTAATGACACAATTCTACACACACGCACACACACACCCTAGTTAATGCTAATACATCATACACAGTGATCATGAACAGCCCCTTTGGTTTATCAGACAGCAGGGAGGGAGAGGTCATTTATCCCTGAACACAACCCTCACAGCCTCATTTTCTGCATTCACCAGAGTCCCACAGGCGGTGTAGGCAGAGCACCTGGGGCCAGGCAGCGACCCAACTCCACACCTTGGCTTGTGTGACCTCAGAGCTGTCACGGCCCCACGCGGAGCCTCCTTTCCCTCGTCAGCAACAGGAGGGGCTGGGCCATCCTCAGAGTGTCCTGTAGCCCTGCTCCAAGATCTTGAGGGCCAGGGCCAGGGACGGGCCGATGCACAGGGGAGCGGCCTGGGAGTAGCGTCTGCTGGATCTGGGTGCGACAGGTGTGGGTGTACATGGGTGAGTGGGCATGTGTGGTGCTCCAGGGCTGCCTGTTAGTGTGAATGTGAGTGTGCATGTGTGTGAGCAAGCGCGCTTGGCTCTCAGTGGAGTGTGGCCTGCAGGAGCTCCAGAGCATGTGGCTGGAGTCACCCTCTGACACCCAGCCTCGGGTTCTGCAGCTCAGCAGTCAGGCTGAGCAGGTCCTTGAGCCACCTGGCCATGCAGAGATATCTGGGTGCAGAGCAGACCCAGGCAGGTCTCTGTCCTTGGCAGGTCACACCGTCGGCCTCCTGCCCTGGCAGAGCCCTCGGCTCCTGCGAGGGGTTAGATGTGGCAACTGCCTGTGGAGGGGACTCTCCCCAGAAGCTCAGCAGCCCTGTGCTTGGCGCGGCCACAGGGTCACCCTGGCAGGTGGCCAAGGAGACAGTCACCTCTAGCTGAGCTGCAGGGCCATGTGCCATCCTGTGGGGGAGGAGAACCCAGAGAGGAAGCCGAGCCCAAGGGAAGGGCATGTTGCCACCAAAGCCATCTGTCATCTCTGCCTCCAGAGGGAGACTTAGGTGGTCAACACCGTAAGTGACCAGACTTGACCATCCCTGAGGAATCAACTTTCCCTGTGGGGGACTGGGAATCAGCCATCAATGAAGTCCTGCGGCAGGGGTGCTGTTCCTCCCCAGCCGAGTCCATGTTTACATGATGCCCTGGCTTTGCATCTCTGCCCACACACTTAGTTGCTGTGTGATTTCATAAAAGGCACTGTGAGCCTTAGTTTATTTATCACAAGTAAATTTTCCCCCTCAAAAACTTAAGAACTTTTAGAGTAGCTTTAGGTTTACAGAATCAAGCAACCCTCTCCCTTCAGTCCTGAGCATAGAACCCAGAGCCTTGGGCATACTAGACAAGTTTTCTACAACTAAACTACATCCTCAGCTCTCAAATAGCTTCTTTATGTAACACCTCATGGCTTACAAATGCATCACTTTTAATATTTATTCACTGGGTGCTGACTATGTGCCAGGTCTTGCTCCAAGAACTGGAGACTGCAGTGAAAGAAATTCAGATCCCTGCCCAAGGGAACTGGCACTCCTTGGGGACTGACAGGTGATGAGCAGTTAAAACAATGGAGCAGGGTGGGGCATCAGGGCATCAGAGTGTCAGGGAGAGAGGAGGGCAGGCCATGGGGATGGGAAAAGACAGCTCAGAGGGACACGAGCTGGCTGCAATGGCAAAGGCTATAACCCCAGCTCTTGGGGAGGTGGGGGGGTTAGGCAGAGGATTACAAGTTTAAAGCCAGCCTGGGCAACTAAGGGGGACCCTATCTTTAAAAAGGGCTGGGGTGGGGGCTCAGTAATAGGGCTCTGCTTGGTTTGATCCCCAGTACTGCAGGAATGAAAGAGAAACAATCATGCATGCACCAGGGCCTTAATCAAGACTCAACCAGATTGAGGGCCTCATGAGTGAACTCAGGTGGTCTGTGGACTGGGCTGGAAGGTGGTATGTCCACTCTCAGCAGTGGAAATTGACACAGGCACACTGCTGCTGCAGACGTGGGTGACAAAGTAGGGCGGTGTCAGCCCTGCTTCACAGCTGCTGCGTTACCTCCAAATATGTACACTCATCTCTACTCATGCTTGACAGCAGTGGCCAGACCTGCCACTAGCTCACCTTATATAATGGGTTAATGCAGAAACACACACGTCATTATATAATGCATTTGTCTATGAATCATTCCAATAGTTGTACTTCAATATAATTGGCTTCCTTTCTTCTCTCACAATTCTACACATTATAACTTAGTCAGTTGGAAACACTCTGAGAAGGGTCCGTAAATTCCTAATCCCAGCCAGGGTAGGAACCTGCAGTAGGGCCAGAAGTCACTGTGGGACCCTGGCTTCTTCCTGGAAGGACAAGGGAGCCACTGCAGGCTCTGGAGAAGGAGAATAGTGGGTGGTGTTGCCCCATCAGTTCTGTCCTGTGGGTGAAGGAACAGGAGTGAAAAATGGCCATATGTAGCAGGGACAATGCCGGGGGCTGTGGCCAAGGGGTGTGGCAGACAAGGCCAGGGTGGGAGGTGAGGTCAGCCTCCACCGCTTGCTTCTCCCCTGTAAGGCTGAGAGTCAGGACTGGCTCTAAGCAGGACCAGACCTGGGCTTCTTTCCCCTGAGTAATAAAGGCTAGATGAGGGGCCCCACTGGTCCATCTTTAATGGTGGCAGAATGGGCAGAGTGGGGAGAAGGGACTTTGAACCAGGCTTGTTGCAGGGAGCTGGGGATGCCATGAGAGACGCTTCCTGGGGGAGATCACAGCGTACCAAGAGTTAATGTCCACAGAGCACTTCTGCTGCACCAGACACTGTTGGAGAGCTTCACATGTATGAACGCAGTCCCTACAAACCCCAAGTAATGTGAACACCTAGCAATATCCTCATTTTACAAAAGAGGATCCAGGCAGAGATGGTAAGTAACCTGCCCAGAGTCATACAGCAGGGCCAGCAAGACAGCCCAGTGCACTAAGCAGCTGGTTGGGCAAGCTCAGGCACCACATGCCGTGCTGGCCACACCTTGGGCAAGCTGAGCCAGCCACCGAGACAGGGTGTGCTGGTGCACACCTATAATTCCAGCATTGGGGAGGCTGAAAACAGGAGGATCACTAGAAGTGTGAGCTGTGCAGTATGACCCTGTATCAAATATACATATTTCACACAGCTAGCAAATAGCAATCTCAGTTTCTAAAAAGCTGGCAAGTGTGAGGATGGAAGGGTGTACAAAAGGCAGCACATACAGATGGGAAGGGATATTTTCCTGCTTGGAGAGGGAAGCGGCCAAGCAAGTTGTATCAAAATCCAGTCCACTTTCAGTGTCTATAATTAATTATCTAATTAACTAATTTAACAGTACTAGGGATTGAATTATGCCCTTCACACTAAACTGCCTGCTCAGCTCTTTAATTATTTTATTATTTAAGCTAAGACAGGCCTGGATAATTTGCCCAGGCTGGGCTTGAACTTGCCATCTTCCTGCCTAAGCCTCCAAGAATACTGGGATTACTGGCATGCACCACCATGCCTGACTTCTAGGGCATTTTCTAGGAGCTTCCTGCAAACCCAGTGACCCCAAACTGTCACCTGTGTTCGGGCTGCTGAGATGCTGCTGTGTAAAGTGTGGTGGTTGGCATGTGGCTGTGTGTGACATTATTTGATCTGCACAACCTCTGGTAAAAAAGGCCCTGCCCTTACCAGCAGGGAAAAGTGAGGCCTAGAGAGACAAAGCCACCACATATGACCACAGGGCTAAGAGGCAGCAGGGTGGGCCTGAGCCTCAGATCTGGGTGACCCCTCAGCCAATGTCTTACAGCTGCCCTGGCATTTGCTGAGCACATCCTATGCATAGGGTGCCACTCCAGGTGATCTGCAAGTGTCCTTCCGTGAAGCCTCTGTGCAAGAGGTGGCATTGTGGTTCTCCATGACAGACTGGGTAGTGGAGGCAGGGGAATTTAAGCTACTTGTACAGGAGGACCCAACTGGTGAATGGCAGAGCCAAGCTTGAAACCCAGATATGGGGCTCTGACCCCTGCACCGTCCTGCTACCCTCTGAGTCTGGCATGGCCCTCTAGTGCCTAGTGCACTGCACCTGCAGGTGAGCTACTTATTGCTATTAATAGCTCATGTGACATTAACAACAAGCTTCTCATGGTGGGGAGCCTGTGTGTGTGCAAGCAGGGCCTGTAAGGTGGAGGGAAGGTGAGGGCCTTGCCTGTCAAGTTTCTACTGCATGACAAGCACTGAACATAGGCCTGTGTCCTCTAAAGTCCCCAGGAATTAAGCAGGAAAGAATGCAAAGCCCCCCTTCTCAGATAAGACCATGAGGCTCAGATAGATGAAGCAAAGAGAAGACTGGAACCCAGGCCCATGTGAGTGCTGAGCTATGCCCTCTTTGCCATGGGACTGACTCTGAAATCTACCATGGACTCCAAACAGAGGAGACCCAGGCAGGAGAGAACCCAGACAGGGGAGCTAGGCCAGTTCAGTGGAGATATAGTCAAAAGTAGGTTACAGCGGGAGCTTCATGAAGATGCGGTCAAGTGTAGGGGTGCAGTGGGTGGTTCCATCTCTAATTCTAGGGCCACCCAAGCCCTGGGATCAGACTGAAGAGGAAATGTTCTATGAGGGAAGAGCAGGAGGCTCCCGATGGGGATGAGGATGGGGGATGCATTCCTCTTGCCCTCCTGTGTCCAAGTTCAGCCACTTGGGCCCAATTCTTAAATGTCTGGATGGAAGGAGGTTCTAGAATCTGCAAGTGCCTTACACAGGGCCTGGCATGCAGTTGGAGGTCAGCAAGCATGTGTAGAATTATGGATGAGTCCCAGGATGACTTTGGGTGATACAGCCCCTTGGTTACTTAGCATTGTGTATCTGTGCATGCACTGGGGATTGGATTCAGGGTCTTGCACATGCTGTGTGGCACTCCACCCCACGACTAGCATCATATCATTACTAACAGAGCTATGGCCTTATCCAGGCAGCAGCAGCAGAAACAACAGCAGCAGTGCTTTTTGTGTACCATGTCATTCCACTTCCACAGTGGCCTTCTGAGGAAGTGACTTCACTGGCCCCATTGCACAGATTTTACCACTGAGAGTCTAGAAAGGCAAAGTGACCCCTCTGTAGCTCCACAGTGAGTGAGGGTTAAGATCGCTCCATAAACTGGGCTATTTGAAGGTGGCTAGTGGCCCAGTTTCCTCGGCATCACCCAGTGGCCTGTTGGAGAGCTAGTGCCTGGACCAGGCCACAGAGGTAGGACCTCTGGGGCCAAATCCAGCAGGCATAGTCTTAACTGGGAGCACCAGGAAATTCTAATGTACGCTCAGGTGTGAGCAGGGTCTCTTCAGAGCACCAAGTTCTGCCATCCCTTCCACATTCGCAGCCCTAGTGCGGGGACTGGAATTCCAGGTGGCTACTATCACTAGCATTATCCTAATTTCCGCACGAGACAGCCTGGACCAATACTCAAAACCAAGTCTTGAGGTTCCAAAGCCTTTCCATACGTGGAACCTGTCTTTCCATCTGGAAAACAAGTGAATGGAACAAAGGCTCCGCCAAGGAGAGAAGGCAGGGGCCAGGTGTGGCTTTAGGCTCCAGCACAACACCTTCTGGGCTCTGGCCATGGTGCTGAACTCATGCCCTGGAAAAAGGACTGGGAGGGAGACTTCCTTGGAGGTGCTGGGTCCTACAGGCAGTCGGGCCCTGGCCTCACTCGCAGGAAGCGGGTACCCAGATAACAGCATCCATCAGATTTCCAACTCCCCTCCACCCCGCCCCCGCTCCCCTTGGCCTGGAGGGTTTCAGGGGCCGCAGCAGAGCTACGCTTTCAGCGCAAAACGCCGCAGATCTGAAGGTCTGGTGGGGCAGCCTGAGATGATGTGTTAATTCTTTCCTTCGCTCCTCCAGATAATGGGGAGGGGGGAGGCTGGGGACAGACATTCCCAGCCCCAGCCAGAGAAGGGCCCAGCCAGGGTAGAGGGGCATAGAGCTGTGCTCCGGGGGACTACTTGTCCCGGACAGCAGCAGAAGGCAAGGCTGCAAGTCGGACCCTTAGAAGCGCTTCTCCCGCCTCCGCAGGCGCCCCGGCCACAAGCCGCGCCTTCCCAGAGGCGTCCCTTCCCTTCTCCTTGCCTTTGTCTCTCCTCCAAGCCCCCCACGCACTGGGTCTTCCTAGGAAGGAAGGGGTAGGAATGGATGTTCCTAGACCCGGGAGCTCCGCTTTGGGGCCCAGGCAGGGCCATTCTGACCCCTGTCTGGGACGCAGGCCCCCTGACCCCGGGCCCCCGGGTCTCGGCGCCCCGCGCGGTTCTACCTTCTGCGAGCTGAAGGACTGGGTCCAGTGGTACAGAACCAGGCTTTCCTTGGGCCAATGGGCGGGGCTGGCTGCCTCGGGCGCGTCGGGGGCCTCGGCCGGCTTGGGCGCATCGCTCTCCAGTGCCGAGATAGGCCACCAGCTGCAGTTGGTGGGGGTCAGGTTGTTGGGGGTCGCCATGACGGCCGCGATCCGAGGAGGAAGAAGGCGGCTCCGGCGGCGGCGGCTCTCTCGCCCAGCATCACATGGCCTCACCGAGCCTGTCCCTCTCTTTCCCTCCCCCCTTCCCCGCGAATGTCATTACTCACTGGGCGGTGGGGGAGGGGGCGAGGGGATCCCGGGAGCTCCGTGCTCCTCCCACTCCGCCTGCGCCGCCGGACCTCGCTGCAGGCGTGGGGAGGTGCGAGGAGCCGGGAGCGGGCCGCGCCCCCGAAAGCGCCCTCCGCCCGCCGCGGTCACCTGCCGCGGACTCCACCATTACAAACACATAGCGTCTCTCCGTCCTCTAAGAAAACTCCTCCTTAGATAACTGACAATACAGAGCTCCAGCCCTTTCAAAAATTAGTGTCAGAGATAGCTGGGCTTCTTTGAGGCTATCATTTTCTTTTGTTCTGGAGGTCCTCAAAGATTAGAAGGGAATAGCCAGTGCTTAGTTAATAAGCACAAGGCACATATTAAGTGCTCGGTGTCCTGCTCTGTGGGCTCTGCAACTCTCAACCATTGAACCTGCATTGTACCGAGGAAGAAACTAAGGCACAGAGACTAAGTGACCTTATCCAAGGTCACCCAGCCACTAAATAGTGGAGCTGAGATGCAAGCCTTGGCAATCTGGCTCCAGAGTCTGTGTTTTTTGTAGCCAGAAGGTCTTGACATGATGATAATATAAAGAGCAACACAGCAAAAGCCTTCTCTTCTGGAGCAATCTCCATGCATCATCTCATTCTGTCTGCACAATAAGCGCTTTTCCCCATAGGGATGATGAAACCCAGAGACGCGTCTGTCTAAGGTCACACCTGTACTCAGGAGATGGAGACGCAATTAGAGGAGTCCAAAGACAGCTTATAATGTCTTTGCCTTGGGTGATCCCCCAAATTCCTCGGAACTTCATCTTAAGATCCTTAGCATGCCTAAGCTTCCCTTTCACCATGTTTTAATCTACCATTGAATAAGCACAGTTCTTGAGACAGTAGGTGGAGAGGGGCAAGTTCTGAGAAATGCAGAACTTGCATTTCTTCACTAGGCCTTCACCTTCCTTCACTAGGCCATGCTGTTATTGTGCCGTCCTCTCAGAGTACACTCACAAACCAAGGTGACTACAACATCGTTGTAATAATTTATGGGAACACCACCATATGTGGTCCATTGTTGACCAGATGTCTTAATGCAGCGACACCTAGGCACATCTCCTCCCAGGCTGTAAGCAGGGCCTGTAAGAAATCAGCATCCTTCCTTCACTAGGTAACACAAGTTCTGTGAGTCAGGGGTTTCCCTTTTGGCCATGGCTGTTCTGGAAGCTTGGAGCTC
>PVKA01018243.1:0-44230 GCA_004027165.1 Ctenomys sociabilis
GGATCCCTGGGTAACAATGTAACAGCTTGGCGCTCCTTGTGGGTTCCGCCTTGGTATGTTCGGAATAACAGGAAGTAGAGTGTGGCCCTGCCCTGTCTGTGGATCCGGACAGAATGAGGGGGCTGCCTGGCAACAGAGCGGGATTGGCTGTATGCTAATATGTGACTGCTGATGATTGGCTTAGCTATACTATATAAGCTGCTGTGCTTCCGCAATAAAGCGAGATCTCCCCTTCTACAAAGAAGGCAAGGTGTGTCTGAGTTTTCCTTTCTGCACCCGACAGTATACTTAGGTCTACTACAAAAAATTTTATATACTAACATTGATATACATATTTTGCAAAATTGCCTCTGATTGCAAGTCATTGAAGATCTTCATACTTGAAAATAACGACACTACAATCACTTTTTAAATAATCTCGCTACATATTCCAGGCTTGATTTGAACTTACTATGGAGCCCAGCCTAAACTGAAATTCATGGTGATCCTTCTATCTTGTCTTCCAGAGTCCTAGGATAATACCAAACCCTCCTTTAAAAATCACTATTTTATAGTATTGCTGTAAAATATTCTTCTAGACCTGAAGAAAAACGTCAGTTTCTCACTAATTTAAAGCTTTCTCTAGAATCAACTAGAATGTGATAGTGCTTCATATTTCACAGTTAAAAGAGGAGGGGGAAATTTTTAATCTTACAAGATTAATGTGTACCAGGTCTGAAAGAACACACTAGAAAGGGGTTAAGGACTGCAAGGCATCACAAATAGCTACCTCTGTGTCGAGAAAAGCTTGCTCAACTTCTGGGCCAAAATTTCAGAGGATCCTGGTGAACCCAAGTAAAAGATCAGTGCTGTTCACATTGCACACAGTCCTTAATCCATCTGAGAAACCACTTTTATTAGCATCAAGGGTACTCATAAAACACATTACAGGGGTTGTTGAGGATGGCTTCACAGCACAGAATATCATATGCAGCAGACATCACTTCAGTATTTTAGAATTATTCAGTGTTCATGCAAGAATTACAGAAAAACCACAGCATATACTCAAAAGACACAGTATTGTGAAAATCACTGCCATTAAGATAATTCAACCTACACTGAATGAACATAGCCATCTAATAGGTCAGGATATGAGAATGTGTAGCGTTGACATCCTCAATGATGAAGGGCAAATTATACCCCAAGAATGACAATTAGGAGGTCATAGATTGTTAACGTAAAATAGGGTAGCAAGAAAATGGAAAGACATGGGTTAAAGGTCAGGAGAGATTTCTCCAGGCCTAAAACCATCAGGAAAAGATGTAGCCAAAAAGAGCCATGGAAAAATGTGGTTTCAGCCCCTCAACAATCCCTACATTTCTGGATTTCCCAATGTGAACATACAGATTTGATCAGTCCTCTGGAATTTTCTCCAGGCAACAGAAACATCAGTAGACTGGCACTAATTGAGGAGTGTTCTCAACTTGTACCTAGATCGGATGGACTGTGGCAAGTCACATTTTCAAAGGACTGTGA
This sequence comes from Ctenomys sociabilis, assembly GCA_004027165.1. Lineage (NCBI taxonomy): Eukaryota > Metazoa > Chordata > Mammalia > Rodentia > Ctenomyidae > Ctenomys > Ctenomys sociabilis. The sequence goes on from PVKA01018243.1 coordinate 1,516, forward strand.
GGTGCCAGGTTTTCATGAGCTGTAGCTCAGCATAGCTGCTGAAAGTCACGAACTTTCTCCATCTCTCATCTAAACATTTGCTTGGAATAACACTTGTGAACTTACTTCATCCATGGCTCATGCAGCCACAATCTAATCCACTTCAACCAAAAGAACATCTTTGAACCCAGATTACTAAATTGCCATGTCATTGCACCATAAGCTCAGCAGACCCTTTAACTCCACACGAGCAGCTCCCTGCTTGAGGAAGCATGGCAGGGCATCACGCATACCTTGCAGTAATGTACATGATTTCAGGGCCCACAGTTTGGACTGGGAAATCCTAAGTCCTCACTGCATAGAATGAAAAGTGCTAAGGTAGCCAATTATCAACGCTGTCCTCAAATTTCCTGGAAGGACAATGTTCACTCAGAAGTAATCACAATAATGTAATGACTGGTGATTCCAGCAGCCATTTGCTGCCTTTGGTCCTTTTTCTCATGAGTTTCAAAGCCTTATGCACGTGGAAGATGCGTGATTAATACAAAGCCCATGCAGGGTAGGCATGAGGAGGAGCACAAGAACCCACATAGTCACCTGCTGGAGAAATGAAAGCCAATAAGTCTTGGAGTCCATCAGTGTCTAAGATCTCCTGGACCATATTGTGAGCCAGAATAATTGTTTCAAATAAGAACTGAAAATTATTTAGGCAGGTGTTTATTCTGAGGACCTTATCAGGCTGACTTCCTGATGAACTCAGCTGTTCTCATCACTGAAGGAGCAAGAGACTTGTCTCAGAAAATAGCTATGGTTCACATTAGATGACTCTGATCCTCATTTTGAGCATCACTCTCTAGTACTACAGAAGATGGGGCCCTGAGTAGTCTCATGGAGAAGCTTGTCATGCTGGCCTTCCTGTCAAGAATTCAGTTCTAATCAGAGTTAGAGACCATTGGGCCTTCCAGCACAGTTCCATGAAATAGTCTTACATGAGACATGGTCCTGGGCACAAAGTCTCAGGGTAAGGCATAATGCTACTCTAGTTCTTCAGCTGGTCTCATGCAGAAAACTGTCATGGAAACAATATCCTTGGCTTTGGACTACTTTGGACTTTAGTGTGGAGACAGATTTCCCTTACACTTTGTACATAATTTTAATTGGTGACTATAAAATAACCTTATATATTGTGTTCTATGTTTTCCCCTTGAAAACTCTGCCTATACCCACTCTGATTTGTGCATATGTCTGGCAGTCCTGCCCCACACCCAGTGAGAGTGGTGGCCTACCAAGTATGGATTTTACCCAAATTTTTCTCATATTCTACAGTATCAATTATCAGCCCAACACTGCAGGCTAATTTCTCCTCTACTGGGTCCTAGCTCCATCCTTTCCCTTATACTCTTAAGGGTCCCAAGGACAATTCTCAATGAATGTCCTCCACAACAGGCTACACTAATTCTTTCTGCAGAGCTGTGAAAATAACAAAGATGAATAATATCCTGTCTCACTCAAAAGAGCTGGTCAACCACCCTGGAGGAGATTGGGCATATTCAAGTTGCTATGGCTGTGGATGGAGAAAAGCATTCCGTCCAAAAGAACCTCTACACTAAGCCAAACTTCTACCCCACTTTGTAATGTTCCAGAAAGTAATATAATATGGAAGTTTTACCAATATAACAGGGACATTGGAATGCTTAGCAACAGCCATTAGAAAAGAGGGAGAAATAAAAGGAATAAGAATAGGTAAAGAAGAAGTTAAATTATCACTATTTGCAGACGACACGATACTTTACTAGGAAGACCCCAAAAATTCCATCAAGAAACTACTAGAACTGATACGGAAATTCAGTAGCATAGAGGGATACGAAATCAACACTCAAAAGTCAATAGCATTCCTATACACAGATAATAAGCACACTGAAAGGGAAACAATAGAAACAATACCTTTTACAATAGCACCGCGGAAAATGAAATACCTTGAGATTCACTTAACCAAGGAAGTCAAAGATCTTTTCACGGAAAATTACAGCACCCTAAGAGATTATAGAGGATTTCAGAAAATAGAAAGATATTCCATGCTCCTGGATAGGAAAAACCAACATCGTGAAGATGGCCATACTGCCAAAATTGCTGTACAGATTTAATGCAATCCCTATCAAACTGCCACCAACATACCTCCCAGATATACAGAAATTGTTCCTAAAATTTACTTGGAACCACAAACGACCTAAATAGCAAAGGCAATCTTCGCCAATAAAGACAAAGCACGAAGCATCACAATTCCTGACTTGAAATTATTCTACAAAGCTACTGTGATAAAGTCAATGTGGTATTGGCAACAAAATAGACCTGAGGATCAATGGAATAGATTAGAACGTGCAGAAGCATCTATGAACACACTCAGCTTTTGATCTTGTACAAAGGGGCCAATCATACTTACTGGAAGAAGGATAGCCTCTTTAACAAATGGTGCTGGAAAACATGGCTTTCTACATGCCAAAAACTAAAACTTGACCCAGCTCTATCACCATGCACTAAGTTAAAATCAAAATGGATTAAAGATCTAAACATTAAAACAGAAACAATCTCCTGGAAGAGAAAGTAGGAGGAACTCTTGAAGACATAGGGGTAGGTAAAGAGTTCATGAACAAACATATTCGCATGGGAAGCACTTGAAGGAATCAACAACTGGGATCAACTCTTCTTAAGGAGCTTCTGCATGTCAAAAGAAATTGTCAACAGAGTGCAGAGTCAACCCACAAATTTTGAAAAAATACTAATAAGCAAACAGACACAGGACTGCTGTCTAGAATATATAAAGAACTAAGATATAAAAGGGCCCTTAAATTTAAAGACCCAATTCAGAAATGGGCATTTGAGATGAATACATACTTCTCAGAGGATGAAATTAAAGAAGCAAATAAATATATGAAAAAAAAATACTCCACATCGCTAGTCATCCGTGAAATGCAAATAAAAACACTGAGATACCATCCCACTCCAGAAAGAATGGCTATCACAAGGAAATCAACCAACAAAAAATGTTGGAGAGACTGGGGGAAAAAGGGAACACTTCTCCACTGCTGGTGGGAATGTAGACTGGTACAACCATTGTGGAGGTCAGTGTGGAGAATCCTCAAAACAGTAGAAATCGCATTCAAGCCGGCTATCCCCCTACTGGGAATTTTCCCAGAGGAACTGGAAACATTGTATCATAGTGACATATGTGTACCTATCTTTATAGCAGCACAATTGTGACAACCAAGATGTCCATCACATGAGGAATGATTGAAAAAGATGTGGTATTTCTATATAGTGGAGTATTACTCATCTCCTAAGAATGATAAGCTTGAAGCATTTATACTGAAGTGGATGCCACTTGAACATATACTCATAAGTGAAATAAACCAGACACACATGTGTAAATATCATATAGTCTCCCTAGTATAACAAGCAAAAAGCAAAAATACAAATGGAAACGTACAACAACTAAAAACAATTGAGTCAGATAAGGCAAAGTGAATGGCATATGCTGCAGGATACTAATCGCTTTTCTTCTGGATGGTTAACAACCTAAGTTCACAAGTCAGAGTTGGAGAAATAGAAGAACCACAAGGCCAGCCAACATTTTGGCCCTAGCCTGTCAAGGTCAGCGAACACTCAGGACATTGGAGAACCTGTACTGCAACATCATGAAACTCAGTTGAGCTCTAAAGTTTCTGAATCACAGAGGAAATAGAACAAAGTTCTATAGTGTGCATGGGGAAGAGTCACATGGAGAGAAAACTTCCTGTCAGGCTCTCACAGAGAGCAAACTGGTCAAGCATTGGCCGTGACTCATCCACATGGATGACACAGACAAAGGATCTACAGAATAAAGTATAGGACTACAGGAAAAACCCTGAGGGGACTTCACTGACCTCATAAGAAATATAAAGTACATGTGTTGGTATATGAGTCTTGTTCTATCTAGGTCTTAACCATCCAGCAGAAAAGTATAAAAATGAAGTATACATTGCGGGCCCATAATATTAAGTTGAGCTGGAAATGGCTATGGTCGACAACTTCTTCGCATAACTCATTACTGTTGTAGAATGCTGGACTGTCTCATTGATATTTGTACTTCAATAAAATAAAAATTAAAAAAAAAAAAGATGGGTGAGATGCTATAGCTTCTTTCTGCCCACAGAATAGCAGCTGGCTTGACACTATGCACATATTGTTCAGATTTTGTATGCAACACACAACTTTGGATGTACACATAAATTAATGTGCTGCTCAAATCTATTTACCAAGTAACATTTAAAATGCCACTGTGAAGTATATTCCAGAGGAAGAGAAGGCTTGACATCAATACAAGCAGCCTTGGTCTGTATGGAACAGAACAGTTGGGTTCCAGAGTTCTGTATGACAGACACATAACATGAGCAGGTTGGTAGAATTCTGCCATGAAATTGCAACCCAGGGTCCAGGGAAATGTCTCAGTGGAATAACTTCTTCCCTGGCAAGTGCAAGGGCCTGAGTTCAATCCCCAGTTCTGCCAAAAAATAAAAGGGAGAGAGCTTTTTTTATGGTGGTCATGCTGCTCAACTTAAGGCAGACTGGAGGGACAGAGGGCAACAGGGAGGGAGAAAGAGTGCCAAAAAGGGCCTGTGGACAGATACTCCTACAGGGCATCCCCACACCATGACCTACTTCCTTCATGTAGGCCCTCAACTCCTCAAATTCCCACTCCCCTCCCCATAATGTCATTAGACATTGTCATGAATCCACTGGACCCTTCACGATCCAGTTGCTCTCCAAAGCCCATCTCTAAACACTCCTGCAGTGGGGACCAACCCTTCTATAGCTCACTGTGGGGGATATTCCAGGCCCACACCTGTATACCTTCTTATTACCCTGTACCTAACAGCTCTTTGAGACAGGAGCTGCTTTCAACAGATTATCAGCTCACTTTGAGACAGGAGCTGCTTTCAACAGATTATCAGCTCACCTCTTAGGAGACTTTAAATCCAGATAAAATGCCCAATTACATGATATTCATGTATAGCCACTTTTCCATTATGGCAAATACTGTATGTTTAACATTTAATATTCAGAAGAGGGGCAGAGGAATAAGGTCCAATCATCCCTGAATGAGAACAGAAATTGAACCATTCATAAGCTTACTCCCACTTAGCATCAGGTTGATGGGCCATTTCTTAGTTCTGCTTGAGATGAAATCTAGGCTTGGAAGGAAGGTTTACTGATCTTTTTTGTCAAATAGTGGCCATGTATTTAAACTTATTTTACATATTGCTAAATGGAGAAATTAAAATCTGTTTTAAAAAAAAGAAATTGCAATCCATACTTATGGGGCATCAGCTTAAGCCCACATACTATTCTCACAGTAATAAATTCCATCCAGCTGCTGGGCTGTGCTAGAGACCAAAACTGATGATAGGACAATGGAACAGAATAGTTGATGGCTCAGATCCCTCTCATTGCCTTACTACCAAAGTGGATCATAGACAATTATCAAGTGAAACATTATAAAACAACTTCTGAGTAACTCCACAAAACACCACTTTCCTTGATCAATGGCTTTGAATCCTCCTACTTCATTAGTTTTCTGTAAATTTTAAAAACATCTTCGAGATGTGCTTAAATATGGTGACAGTTTGCAGACCATATGAGAAACACCGCCAAGTGATCCCTGAATCACTGCCCTATGCACTCAAGGACCTGAAAAGAGATGTGAAAGTCCTTCATAATGCATTCAGCTATTATGAGAATCTTGTCCAATTTGCATGAATGATCATAGTCTACACATGGTTTATGGAAACTAACCAACAACTGGGCTGAGAGCCAAGGACATGACAAAATAGAGGACAGCATTTTGGCCACTACTTATCAAGATGAATAGAACCTTCCTTCCCCTCCAGTGACCTCATCTTGGGAACTTCTGACCACAGCTGTGAAGATTAACACAGCTTAACTATTGGCTTCAGTGTTATCCAAAGACTTGTTTCAAAGAGTCATTCAAATCTCTAGTGAATGCAATAGAGATGTGCTTAAGGCACAGCTGAAGGGCATGGTGCTATCTGGCACTGTGGTCAGCATAAATCAACAGATGACTCAGGAGACAGAACACAACTTTTACGCAAAACATTTTTGGAAGCCATAGAAAACTGCACTTATCTCACTCTGGAAAATGCACACGCCAAACTCTTTAGGAGAATTTCATGTGAAGTTTGTGTATCTTTTTTACCCATGATGAGCACTATTAAATAGTGACAATTTTGCCAGGGTTATCCTTATTCCTGAAATATTCTGGTGAGCAGAAGTGGCTAGGCTCCTTCAAAATTTGTCTTCCAAGACTTTTGTGTTGCTCACTTCTGTGTCCCAAAATTCCACAGGACACAGAAAATAAATCATGATCAATTTCAGGAAACTCTGATGTACAGGTTTCATTCATCTCAAACATAAAATATAGGCATGGGTCAGGCACTCACCTATATCCAGCTCATGTTGAGTAAAGAACACTCGTAGGAGTACATACCAATTCCATTTAGACATTCTCTTCTAATGTTCCCATATTCATTTTGTCAATAACTCCTATGATTCATTTAACCTCATTAAAGAGATTTCTACTATAGGCATTTTATCTCCTCCTCTGAAGAAAAAAAGAAGCCCAATTTAGTAGTCATTTCAGGCCCTGGACAATACAGAATTTCTGAGAATGCGATGCCTGTATTAGACCAGAACAAGCTCTTGCCAGCCAATGACAGATATGCAAGTCCTCCAACGTTCCCAGCTCCATTACTATGGACAGAAAGAATTAGGTGGCAGCTGTTCACAACCTCAAATAGTTCTAATACACGAAATTCAAGCTTTTATGTGCTTAACACACCAACCCAGAGGTGGAAGACAATGGCTAGAAGAGCTATCATGTTACCAGCATAAATAGCACACAGCAAAAATCTCATTGTTGGGCCACTCAGGGGAAGAAGGAATGTGTTCAAGTAGCCAAAAACAGTGGCTTAGGAACTCACGTTGACATTGTGGGTTAAAGAAAACTCTACAAGGAAGGGATAAGCCATCTCAAAGAGAATTTTCTATTCTTACACAGAGTGATCTGGCATAAAAAAGTGAACCCTGATTCTTCAGGACATTTTTTTTTAAGCAATTTTGATTTTTTAAGACTTCTTTTTGGGAATCCTAGACATCAACACCAAGACAATAGAATGTTTCCCAGAGTCAAAAAGTTACCAAAGGTGTCAGTTCCTGAGCTACTTTTAGTTTGGGTCTTCCAGATGTAGCTCAAGCATTCATCTGAGTGAGGAAATGGAGCACTCTGCAGAGAAAATCCCATGAAAGTGCCCTACTAAAGAGACAAAAGGGAAAGGAACTTCTGCTATCAGGAGTATTTGGCCTGTGCTAACCTGTGAGCCAAACGAGCTTGACATAGGCAAACTTCCTACTTGAAGATCTTCTGATGACCTACGAGCAGGAACTTTGTCTAACGGAGCTGCTCAACTGTGGTAAGCAGAGAATAAAGGAAATTCCATGAGGATCCTCTGGGGTATGATCTCCAGGAAACCTCACCTGCTAACAGGTTAGTGTGAGGCTGACATCTAATTACCATCTAGGGATGCACACAGCCTGAATACACACAGGAGGTAGACATTACTGACACTGTAGCACTCAGTTCTTAGGTTCTTCTTCCTGTGCTATGTGTGCCGTCCTCTTTGAACTGACACTAATGTAAGAAGGGCACTTGAGGAACGTACTGGAGCCAACACTCAAGTCAATGTCTAAGGGAGGCAGGATTGACCAGAGATTAATCAGAGCTGGAGACCATGCTAAGACATGGGATGTGGGAGGCCCCCACATTGCTTTGGAAACATGTCTCAGAGTCCCATGGAAAACAGCTTAAAATGAATATCAACAGCCTCATCTTCAATACATTTAGTCACTGTCACCATTCGTGTTCTCCAGGTGCTATTAATGAGATTCTAGCAAGTCTAAAGAATAAGTCCTTGTAAGCTAAAGAAAAACTAGAGCATCAGGTCCCGAAGTGCAGTAGACCCTACTGCATGATCAAGAGACCTTGAACACTAGGAAGTGAACTTCTATTGACAAACCAGAGATGCAGTAAGTGTTGGGCTTTCAAGTGCTAGGCATTTCTCTACGGAATCATAGCTATAGACGCTTCTATTTAGGAACATTGAAAGGCCACCATACATGAATAGGAAATCCACACCCTGGATGTCTGTGAGCCATGTAAGCAAAATCTTGGGAACCCGGCAAATAGCCTCATTAGAGGATGGAGAATGTTAGGAAGCCAGAACAAGGGGTTTCTGCCCAGTGTTTCTGTTCTAAGGACATCTATCTTTCCTCAGAAACAAAGACATGAGAAAAAACACCTAAAGGTCATATTGGAAATCTTAACTTTTAAAGTAGTATGAGGATAGCAGATGAAAATAGCAGTTGCCTAATCAGTACCTCGCAACAGTTGGATTGATGCTCTGTGCATATCGTTTAAATTTTGCAGGGAACACACTACTTTGGATATACATATAGATTAACGCGTTGCTTAGATTCTGCTACCAAGTAACCCATAAAATGAAACTTTGAAGTATCATTTCAGAGGAAGAGAAGGCTTGACATTAGTACAAGCTGCCTTGGTCTGTAGGGAATAGAACAATTTGTTGCCAGAGTCATCTATGACAAACACATGCTGTGAGTAGCCTGATAGAATTCCAAGGAGAACCTATAACCCGTATGTATGGCACTCCAATGAAGCCCACACGTTTCTTGAAGCAAGAACTTCCATCCTTCAGCTGGGCTCTGGTAGAGACCAAAACTAACCATAGGATAGATACTACCTAGTTCACGAATAACAAGGTGGAGCATCCTAAAACAAATGAAACCAAATTATGAATATCTTCAAAACATACCACTCTGCTGCTGCTTTACTAGTTCTCTATAAAATTGCCACCATTCTTGAGATGTGCTTAGATATGGCCATAATTCACAGAACACGCCAGAAACATTGAAAAGCAAGCATTGAGTCACTACCCCATGCACTGCAGGAGCTGAAGAGATGTGCAAGTCCTTCATGTGCATGTTCAGCCTTTATGAGAGAGCTTGTAAAATTTTTATGAATGATGACTATCACAAATGATACATGGTTCATGAATAACCAACAACAAAGCTGGAAGCCAAAGACTTAATAAAATAGATGACAGCATCCCGCCCCTCCAGTGAGCTTCTAATCTTGGGAACTTCATGATGGCATGTGTGAAGATTAACACAACTTAACTCTTTAAGTCAGTGAGCCAGTGTTATCCAAACATATTTCTAAGGACGTTTCAAATCTCTACTGAATGCAATAGAGATGCGCTCAAGGCACTGCTGGAGAGTACAGTGCTCCTATATGGCACACTCTGGCCAACCTAAATTTCCACAGATGATCCAGAGGCTTGAGTTAGGAGACAGAACTAAACTTTTCTGCAACCATCTTTGGATACCACAGAAAAATGAACTTATCTCACTCTGGAAAATTCATTTGGCAAAACCCTTTGAGACACGTGAAATTTTGTCTTTTACCCATGCTAAGACATGGGATGAGGAAGGCCCATACATTGTTTCAGAAAGGGCTAGGCTTATGAGCCACATGATGTTGATGAAAACAAACATGAACATCCAGCACACCTTCAATACACTTAGTCACTATCACCATGTCTATCAACTAGTTTATTTTCTTAGAATATATGCATTGATCTAGAACAAGTAGTTTTGTGCATCTTTCCCAAAATTGCCTGTGACATTAACTCATTTGAACTGCTTTATACTTGAGAATGAGACACTGTAATCCCTTTTTAGTAGTAATAATCACACTACATATTCTAGGCTTGAGTTGAACTGTACAGCCCAACCCGGGCTCAAATCACTGGTGATCCTCATTCCTCAGCCTCCAGAATTCTGGAGTATTTCGGCTGTGTCCAACCAAACACTGCTCTACCAAAAAAAAAAAAAAAAAAAAATCACAATTTAAAATATTTGCCAAAAATATTATTCTAGCCTTAAAATCATTTTTCCCTTGTTTAAAGCTTTCTCAATGGTATCACCTAGAATGGGATAGTGTTCCATGATACACAATGATGAGTAGAAGTGGAAAAGTTTTCATCTCATAATCATACACTTCAAAATCTTCAAGCATACACCAGAGTGGTGCTGAGGTCTGGAAGGCTTCGCCAAATGCCACCTCTTCACTCCAGAACTTAATGCTAAGGTTTTGGGCCAAAAGATAAGTTCCAGAAGACCCTGGTGAACACAAGGTCGAAGGACAGTGCTGTCCATGTTGAACACAGTCCTGCATCCAGCTGAGAAATGTCTTCTCGTGGCACCAAGAGCATCCATAAGACACATTACAGGGGTTGTATAGTGACAGCTTTGCAGCACAGAGTCTCTGTTTCACAGAATCCCATATGCAGCAGATAGCACTTCAACATTTCAGAATTTTCTGTGTCTTTCCATGAATATATGCCATTGTTTTTCTCTCATCCTAAACTCAGAGGACATACAAAGTATTAAAAGGCACCATCATTAAAATAACTTAACCTACACTCAATGAGGACAACAATCTAATAGGGCAGGATATGAAAATACATAGTGTTGACATCCTCAAGGATAAAGGGAAAATTATAATGAAAATGATAGGTCATAAAGATTTTCATCTTAAAATAGGAGAACAAGCAAAATCGAAACCATGTAGTTGAAGGTCAGAAGAGATTTCTCAATGCCCAGAGCATCAGGAAAATATGTGGACAAAATAGAGGAGCCAGAGCAAAAGGTGTTCATTTCAGTCATTCAGCAAGGTGAGGAGCATGGCAGGTCCCATTTTCTAAGGACCATGAGGTTCCTCAATTACATGAGCTCTGGAGTTCAGCTTAGTTGCTGAGAATCACTTTCTCTGCCAACAAAAAATATTCCCTCTGAATAACACCTGTGAACTTACTTCACCCATCATTCATGCGGCTCTATCTGATCCACCTCCACCCAAAAAATTTCTTTGAGCACAGAGTACCAAGTTTCCCCCACATGCACAGTAGTCTCAATAGAGTCTGGTACTGTCAAGGAGCTTCTCATGGCCTTGAGAAAGCCCGGCACCACCACACTCCTACTGCCTGAAAATGTAGATTATTTCAGGACCTACAATTTGGACTAGACTATTGAGTCCTTCCTGATTAGAAAAAAAAAGATGCTAAGGTAGCCAGTGAACATTTCTGTCCCCAGAGTTCCTGGGATGCCTATATATTCACTTAGAAGCAAACATAACAACTAATGGACACCAGAAGCCATTTGCTACCTTTTGTCATTTTCCTGAGTTTCCAAGGTAGAATCCTATGCAGGTGGAGGTTGAATGATTAACAAAAAAGCCCATGCATGGTAGGCAAGATGGGCAGCATAAGAACTCACATAGCCACCTGCTAGAAAATAAATCAAAGCCAACAAGTCTTGGAATCTGCTTCATTGTCTAAGACAACCAGAACCAATTTCAGAGGCAAAATAAAGGGTCCAAGAACTGTATTCTTTTATGTTCTATCCTGACTATTCCAGAAAAGACATCCCTATGCTAGATTGTCCTTCAAGAGAAGACAAAGACCAGCCTGGCATGCCCATTGCCAATTTCAAGGCTCAGTGTAAGGCCTTTCTCAGGTCATTGTCCAATCACACCCTCTTGTTAAGGATGTCCTAGGATTACTGTGTCTTTTGGAAGACAAGGCAAGCACTGGAAGTACAGGTGCTGGCTAGATGCCTTTGTATCCACCTTCTAGATGCCCTGTATCCACAGGACTATGATACAGAGTGTGACTGTTCTCCCATTCCTCTGACCACCTTCATCACACCACTGTCCAGGTTGTCTCAGCGTTGTCTCTGAAGTGCACCAAAGCAGCTTTGTTCAAGGCACAAAAGCACATGAGCTGCATGCAAGTGTCCAAGTTGAGCTTAGAAGAACCCCATGACCTTCATGTTCTGGTAAGAACAGGCTGAGATGCTTGCTGTGTGGATTGGCATCACATAGATAGTAGAGCAGATCAGCTCATCTGGGATGGTTATATTCGCTGTTCTCCTTGCCTCCCTTTCGCCAAATTCCTCCTCCAGATTTCATGAGATTATCTCAGAAAACAAACATGACCCATGTGTCACTGTGACTTAGAATGTAAAAGAATTCACAGTAGGGCACTCAAGTATGACTTAACATTTCAAGGAGGACAACCTCCAGAAAATCAACTACCATCCTTTCAATGATACTAGCCACAACCAGTGGCACAGAAGTACTTTGTCTATGAAATCAAGCTCCCTTCAGGCTGAGGCCTGTGCAACGCACTGACACCAGAATAACTAGCAGGGACATTGTCCTGGTCTGTACTCCTAAGAGAGGTCTTATGATCAGTGAAGCCACATTTTGAAACACTTTACCCTAGATGATTCATCTACACAGATATCATGAGAAGCTTTATTACAAAACACCACTTCTCGTTGTTAAAAACAGTTCACCTCTTCTGTTGAATCACATATGATCTGAGGATTTATCCTGCCATGAGTTCTCCCTAAGGAACCCCATTCTGATAGTCATTATCTAATCATTATCAGACCAGGCTGACTTCAGTGCACAAAGACGACCCCAATCAAATAAGGCAATGGCTGATCTATAATCAGAATGTTATAGGTTTGAGAACTACGTTAAAATTACACTTAACATTTTAAGAACTTTTCTTTTTCTTTTTAACCAAGGAACATCAGAGATAGGAGAAAAACTCCATGACACAAGAGTTTTAAGGACCCAGCAAAGTTATAGCCCCAGCCAACCCTGCCCATAGCTTTCACATAGCACATTTCTATACCATTTTGGGGTAGGATAAGGAAATATAAAAGGCCAAATATGCTTCCAAAGTTCCCTTGGTTAGAGCAGTAACAATCCAATCTTTATAAAATACAAGGAAATAATGATTAAAGGAAAAGAGACAAGTTTCTCCTGAACACCTGGGTGAACCAAGGGTCCACTCCGTGTGTGGCTTCTCACAAGCTGACATGGCCAACTCTGTTCTAGAGTTTCAGGTATCTGAAGACCATATATGCTGGGAATCCAAGCACGGCTGCTCCACAAGGGGCAAGGTGGATAAACCCAATGCCTAATCTTATGATGGTGACTGTGGATGCTCTGGCCTAATTCCAGGACTGTCTTCTTCCCCTAAAGATACATATCATCACAGTGCTTATTTTAAGATGTCCTAGATATCTGAATGCATCTAAGAAGAGTACAAGAATTCTTAGGAAAGAGTCATCTTGATTGCTACTAACAGATCTTATAAGTGGGACACTGTTAAACATTTCAGTTAACTTTTACTCTAAGTTGTTTATCCAGAACTAAGAGGAACAACTTTTAAACCAGTTTCACAGGAGACAGACAACTAATTATCACTAGCACTGAGATGCAAGAAACTGCCAGATCGAATAGCCAAATTCAAGATAAGCTGGAGAGATTGCCATCCTTTGAAAAATCCTGAGCTGCTAGCAAAGAAACAAGTTCACATCACTATAGAACCCTAAGCCAGAATGCACAAAACACATTGGACTTTCATCTCAGACAGGACCACACATTTTCACAGGCTTAGAAGTAGCCTACAGCTCTGAAATGGAAAGAGAGAGCCCTACAGGTTCAAACATCTGTTCCCTTTGGAGTGACTACCAACTGAAAAGCCCACTCAGGTACTGTCCAGGCTGAACTGAATTCACCCTTCAGATGCCACACTCAAGAGTCAGAGATGCTTACTAGGCTTTCTGGTTGAATTCTCAGTTGCCTCTGTCAAATCAGATGTAGGGGTCTTTAGAATTCCTATCTGACCAAGTCTGACACTTATGTGGTTGTTGGTCAGAAGAATTGCAAGGGCCTTGAAATGCTTCATTTACACAAAGACAAAAGTACATGTTCATGCCCCAGCACTCTTCTGTTGCTTCCTGTGACCATCAATTTGAAGTACTTCTGAGCCCTTTTCTCTCCTACAATCATTGTATGAAAATGTGGAATTAGTGCCTGAAAGACAGGAGCAAAGGCCATCTTTTTACTGGTTTCCTGGATGAGATTTAAGATAGCAGTCACTACAAGCAATGATACACTACTATAGGGAAAGTCTTGAGAATTTCATGTCACATCAATGTCTCCCAGTGGAACAGAGAAAGATCTGCCAATGGCAAGCTCTGTCACATTATCATGTTACCTCAAATCTTGAATAAGTACCAAAGATCTCCAAAGAAAAAGTCTTAGGTATATCTTCCTACCTTATAACATTTCAATCTCAACTCAAGTGGAGACTGATGGTGCCAGAACCTGATACTCCTCACCTGTGAACACCTGTGAACATCCAGCATGATGTTGAACCCAGCTGGCTATTCACTTGAGGGACCAAAACATACATTTCACAGTGAAGACAAAAATCCAGCAGAGTGGTCATTGAAAGAATGTCATTTATAATAATAGAGCTCACACTCGAGAGAATCACTCAAGTTATATGGAGTTAAATCTTAAATATAACTGTTAGTCACAAAGGAAAAATAAGTAGAAATCAGCATACAATTTCATAGAATAAAATATAAAGGTGAATGCTGTAATGTATTGGAGGTTCTTAATGTTCACACTACTCATCTGGGAAAAATGGACACCACACAGATTTGAAGGGAGAGGAATAGTTACCATGGAATGCAGATTCCAAGAAAATGCCCAGGTAGCAGTCATACCAGTGCCTTTCCCCCCGAGATGGAAATGTTTTGTTTTTGTTTTTGTTTTTGTTTTTTGTGGAAACGGGGATTGAACTCAAGCCCTTTTGCCTGCCCGGGAAGTGCTTATTCCACTGAGCCATCTCCCCAACCCCAAAAGTTTGTATTTGTTTTTGTTTTTGTCGAGATGGAAATGGCCAATCAAGAATTCATCTTTTGCTTTTCTGACACTTTGCTGGCTTCCTGACCAAATACTTAAGTCCTTGAATCATGGGGTTTTTCTAATGGCTTCAGGACAGGCAAAAGCTGAGACAATGTAGAATCAGTTTCCATCACTACCACATCACCATGCCCTCAGGCTACCAAAGTGCAGCAGAGTGAGCCTTCTAGGAGAATGAGCTTTTCCTGATTTAAGTAGGTGCATTCTGGGTGTGTTGTTTAAAAAGGAAGACTGCTCTTTATGTTGTTTCTTTTCAAGAATTTAAAGCTCAAGCACTTATTGTGTAAATGACTTTTTCTTCGATTAACATAGCCAGTGTATATTGTTAACATGGTCCCTCAGCTCCTACCCCTGAATTATTGTAGAGAATGCTATAGGATTTCTCCACCATGGAGTTTTGTTCTTAATTTTCTATTTTCCTCAACTTGTGTCAGTCATTGGCTTGTACAATACTGTATTACATGCATTCCTGACACACATTACACAATACATCCCTACCTCCTTTTGCAAAACTAACACCTGCTCACTTTCTTTTCAAATGTTTCATGGGATGAAATTCACTGGAGTCATTTCAGGCTTGAAGCAAAGCTAAGGATAAAACGTAATAGCCTTACCTCAGACACTGCATTCTCAGACTCAGACCCAGACTCAGAGGTCAGCACACTTGAGGGGCCACCTCACCACACCTTCCAGCAGGAGATATTCTCCGCAGTGTTCTCAGGACCTCTAGGACAGTTTCCCATTTGGGAAGGGACTCAGATCTCACTTCAGTGGACAGAAGGCTCAGTCACACATACCGCAATGCCTCTGTACACCTCTCCCCTAGCATGACTACATGTGGCATTCTTGATTCAGCAGGTCCCCAAACCTGGTATTGGAGGTTCTCAATGTTCACACTACTGCATCTTGGAAAACTGAATACCACACAGATTTGAGGGTACAGGAACTGTTACCATGGAATGCATTCCTGGCTCCAAGAAAATGCCCAGGTAGCAGTCATATGAGTGCCTTCCCCTGAGGTGGAAATGGCCAATCAAGAATTCATCTTTTGCTTTTCTGACACTTTGCTGGCTTCCTGACCCTATACTTAAGGTCAGCATCCTCTCATCCTTCATGTAGAACTCAGATGTTCAGCTATGGATAAACAAACAAGTATGACCCTGTTTAGTAGAATGTTTTCTGATTTGTAGACAATGGACACCACTAGAGAAAGATAAAATAGCAGGAATGAAACTGTAGAACTGGCCACCACTCTTGAATGGGAAGTTTTGAGATCCAGTAGAGAAATGTCTCTTTTCAAGCTGAACCAGTTCACATCTGCATTTCTCATTCTTGCCCAAGAATTCAAGAATTTACAATTCTTGTAATTTCCGGGCAGAACTAGCTCACTTTTGTGATACAGAGGAAAATGACACTGGATTTTTTTTTGTTCAAGGTCTCAATACACAGCTCAGACTCCTAGTGACCCTTCTGAATTGGTTTCTCAATGCTGGGGTTACAGATGTGCACAATACCCAGTTTCCTCGGCCAGCATGGTGCATCCAGTTCAGGACAGGTAGAGCAAGTAGTACCAGGGATTGATCCCTGATCCTTGTGCTTGCCACAAAGGAGCTCAGAATAATAAGCTATTTCCCTGATCCAGATATAAGACTTCATACATAAAATCATGAACAAGTTATTGAAGACATTAAAATCAAACTGTTTAAAACACTTCCCGCATCAAGTTAGCCTTACTGAGTGCACTCGCAGGAGCTCTGACCAAAATAAATATTGTGGTCAACTCCTCATGGGGAAGACTAATGTACTTCTGGTTCTTTAAGAAATTAGGAATACAAATGAGGAGATACTTTCAGGTTAGCAAATTTATTCTTATCCCCTGGACGTCAGTGTTCCCTGAGACTTAACTGACCTATGACTTCTCCAGAAATACTCCAGATGGAGAGTTCCGTGGCTTATACTGAAGTCTTCATAGAGCCAATACATAGCCCCCAGTGAAACTCAAGTATGACAGGGTCCTCTGCTCTTCATAGCCTGATTCCCAGCAAGCTACTTTTGTTGTCTCCTGGACCAGAAAGCCACATCAAATTAGCAGGAAGGTAGCTTAGGGAGCAATCCCCTGAACAAGGGAACACCCTGTTACCTCTTTCAGATGCCCTAGTTATAAGCACTTAGCTTAGGGAGCAATCCCCTGAACAAGGGAACACCCTGTTACCTCTTTCAGATGCCCTAGTTATAAGCACTTAACTCATTGTAATGAGTTGAAATGAGGGACACAACCCCTTTATTTCAGAGTACTATTCACACATAGAAAAGAGATTTGTTCTAACACTTCCTTCTTCAAAGAATGCAGTGTCTTCCCATTGACTCCAACCATTCCAGTTGTACCAGATCACAAACTACTTCATAGGAATAAGTATTTCTGGAGACACAGCTTCTTACAGCCATCAATACACAAGTAGAGCTGTAGAATTCTCAATAGACCAAGGGTGGAGCCTCCTGAGATGGAGGGAAAATGCCAATATTCGTTCAAAATTCAAGTGAGAGAAGAGTGTGACACAGATGATAGCATCTACATCTAAAATGCAAGATAAAGCACCCCAATCATATTTCAGCTTCACTGGATAATGACACATTTTATGGTTCCTTCTGGCTTAGCTTAAGTGCTAACCCTAAGTAGATGCCTTGTAATGAGAATAAATTTACTAACCTTAGTTCATAGGCTGGCTAGACCAAAGAGCTGGTGCTCCCCACAGCCAACCACAGGTGGAGACACAGCCCCACGTGGACTTGAACCTGCTGTACACTGCACCATCTTGTCACATAGACAACCAGGGCTGCAGATGAAGTGCTGCAGGGCACGTGTGAAACATGGCACACCTCAATTGTAATGGATACAAGAGTGATCCTTTACCTCAGTTTCTGGTGACAGTGCCGTGGCAGAAAAATGCTACCGCAGGCCTGTAGGAGTGCCTCCAAGGGTGCCCCTGGGACATGCATTGCACAGCCCAGAGGCCAAGAGCTGAAATAGAGCCTACAGGGGAGGGAGAGCAACTCTGAAAGACTGCATGGAGAGAAGGGGAGACAGCAGAAGCACGTGAAAAACAGGCACAGGATTAGATCTGCTGCATTCCTTAGGGACACCAGGAAAGTGCACAGCTGCTCCATGAGTAAGAGCACCATTTTGCAGAAAGGGGACATTTTTCTCAGAATTTCTAAAGAGTTTTCTTCACCAGCACCACACTCTCATTGGCTGGTCCCTGGATTGGGGATCTATCCGGGAAGGTGCCTGACAACCACCAGCAACTTCTGATGGAGAATTCACACCCAGGGTTTCACACACAGTGGGGATTTATCTCTGGCCTTGAGATCCCAAGCTCATGATCTGCTGTGAGCCTTGGGGGCCCCCTCTTTTGATGTTTCATCACCACATGGCTCATTAGTAAAAAGAAACCGACATGAAGATTATGCTCACATGTAATTCAAATGCCCTATTATTGACAACATTGACAAGAAACAAACTTAAGGAAATAAGCCCTACAATTGCACCAGAGTACAAAATAGCATTGGTATAGTTCTCTGTCAAATAACCCAGTTCCTTTGTCACAGGCTAAACCCATGCTTTGTAGGATTTCTGCAGCTGCACTAAATCATATCAGAAAAACATCCCAATCACCTCTCTAGACCTGAAACTAGAACCAGACACCAGACTTACTTCCTTAAATCTGTTTCTTGTCAATGTTGTCAAAGTTATCTAATGCAATACCACTCCATGTGTGTCATAAGACCGCTTATTCCCTATGTAAAATTTTGATGAATTCTACTTCTGTCAAGTAGAATATCTAATTTTATAAATATTTACCTAATTATATAGGTAGTTTAATATGCTGGACATTAGTAATATTTTAAAAGTATCTGTAACCTTAATGTAGTTCAAGTGCTTTGTTTTAGACATACAATGTTGATACCACAGTTACTACCTTAAGGAGCCATAAAATGTAACTTGCAAAGCATTTAATGAGTGAATCATCATTACCTGAAACTCACCATGAGTGATTGAGGCTGGGATGGGATTCCAATGCACACATGACATACAGCAACAAAAAAACTTCTAATCTCATGCTGACATAAGGAAGAAACCACACCGATATCATTGTGTACTCTAGTACCATTGTGAAGCCTATTTCCCTATTTGTTTCTTGTCAATGTCAAGGTTACCTAATGCAAAACCAGCCTATGTTTTTCATAAGACTGCTTGTTCTCTATGTAAGATGGCAAACATCTCTGTTCCTTTGCTAAGCCTGTGTTCCAAGTATTTCTGTAGCTGCGCTAAATCATGTCAGAAAGAATCCTAATCAGTTCTCTAGTCCTGAAACAAGACCTGAGCAAGAGTTGTTTATTCCCTCTCCTGCATTTCAGGGTCAGTGTTTAGTCATGTACTGGGCACCCATACTGGCTAATAATCCTGCTTCTCTCTTCATATAGCATCTACAGATTTGACAAAACAAATAGAAATTCTGGAAGAAATAACTAAAGAGGCAATAATCCCAGGAAAAAAATGACCAAGAACAACTTCATACTACAAAAACACTCACATTTTGGGCTAAACAGTTTCAGATGAGCTCTGTGTACTCACAAAGAGAAAATACAAGCTTGACTCATGATGTCCAAATCCGTATTGGAAATCATGTCTCTGGAGCCAAAGGAACCCATAGAACAGTCAAATACACTATGAAATAGAGCTTTTTCTGAGAGGGATTCCCTTCTGGGAGAATCTAATAAAAAATGATTCAAACAATAGATGTCACTTGAACCAGTATTTTAAATATTGACTTCTCTATGGTGTCCATGTATGCATGAGTGGATGCCTACTCTAGTCAGAGTATGAACCCATAGACACAATAGAATACAAAAGACACCATCTTATTAAGTCAATCATCATATAGAATTAAGAGAAGATTCAATTTATATAAGCCTTGCAATTTTTGTGTTCATTTGCAAGAGCAGATGTACAAAATTTGGCAGCCCCAAGATCCCTATTTCAACTGGTATTTTCACAATGACTCAAAGTCAACATTATCTTCCTTTGTACATCCTACAAGAGTCCTCAGAACAGCCACTTCCCTGGACACCTTAATCAAGAAAAATGTCAAAAGGCCACACTTAAGTCACCCTGTCCTTGATGATCTAATGGACTGATTTAAACAGCAGTGAACATTTGCTCCACCTTTCCCTAGATGAGCTAATGGTACGAGGGAGTGTTGCATTTCATATAGACCAAGGTGTCTACTCTTCACCAGCGTACGTCAGCAAACCTGAGCCAAGATATTTCACCCAACTCCACCACACCAAATTCTTCAACAGCCCCAAGGTTCCAATCTCCACTTCAGTCAGCAGTCATCTGAACTACCTTCCCCAAAACATCTCCAATCATGTCTCTAAAGCTGTCTCAGATCTGGAGCACAAGACCCCTAGTTTCACCTGCTCCATTGCAGCAACCTGACTCTTTTCTGCTTTATGGGGCCTGGCACACTTCTGAAATTAAAATATCAGATTCCTTAGCCTGAGCCGGAGACCACTGCACCACTGCTGCCCCAGAGAGGAAGGAGGCTTCTGTCAACCATGATAAACACTGACCTAACTGGAGGAAGGGGGGTGGCGATAACATACCAGGTACAATAGGCAACAAAGGTGATAATATTGAAGCAGCTTTCTGCCTTAGTCCTTCAATTCCCCCGGATTAAATTTCAAGAGGCTGTGCACAGCCCCACATGCAAAGACCTTCCTAAGAATCTAGTGGAGGAGATTCATGTCTGTCACCATGAAGAACCATCTACAGTGAGTCAAGATTCTGATCGCTGAGCCATCCACAGGTCAGAATTTAAGAACATTGTGCTGCCTACATAAACAAAGAATTGTGAGGCATTGGCAGGATGAGGCATCCACAGGACTCCCATATTTACCTGCATGGAAAGGAAAATTTCAATAGGCCTGGCATCCTTCACTTTGCTAAGCCATTTCTATCTGAAACACTAAGTCTTAGACATTGGAGTTAATGTAGCACATAGATGGCTCTGAGCACAGCAGTGTTCCTGAGTGTTTGGAAGAAGCCTAAGGTTTAGTGCCTCTGAGAGCAAAATGTCCAGCTTGAGCAGAGACATGGTCACCCTAACTGCAGGAAACTTGCCCACACAGCTGAGCGCATCATTGCAAGACCAGAGGACTGATATAGGCAGGACCAGAGTGGGCTCACTAGCACTACCCCAGGTATAAATGGACAATGGTCCTACAAGAGAAAAGGCTCCCAAGCAGATGCCATGTCTTCTGCAGTTGGCAATAAGGACTGGACTTATGTGTTAGTGTTCCAAATAGAAGCAGCAACAGGCACAGCAGTCTCAGCCCCAGAATTACCAGTCTACTTAGTGGAGCAGGAGATTCCATTATGCAGAGCTGAAATTGAGAAGCAGAGTGTGATGTGGGTGCAGCCTTCATATGTTGTAGGCCTTCATATGATGTGTCACTCATATGTTGTAGCTCATGATTTCACAAGTTCAAAGCAGAACAAAACTAAAAGACATAAGGGAACAAAACGAGTCACCTCCAAGACAATGACCAATAGGCAGCAATCCTCAGATCAGTGTGTCTCCTTGAAATGGAATTCATTGACCTCAAGGAAAAATTGATCCCTTCCCTTGGTAACAGCTTGCCCTGCATCCTGAGTTCATGCCCAAGGTCAGCAACCTCTGGCTTGTTTGGAATGTATCCATATTTACTTATAGATCTGCAAAGTTGTGGATGCTTGTGGTACTTTGATTACATCCACAACAGTGTTAAAACTGCATCTGCTTTGTGAGTTCCTAAGTCAGCAGCAATGATCTTGCTTTGGGTTTAGGAATTCAGAGTTCAGGCAATGGTCAGGATTGGGTAAATTAGGACAGAGCTCCCATGATAAACCCGGTAGGTTCATAGGTCAGGAGTGAGCTATACAAATATACAGGAACTCCTTTTCTCTTGCTATGGAATGCCCTTTGTAGCCTCAGTTTTCTGCCAACAGGATGCCAACTGCACAGTACATAATTGGACTTGCAAAACAGAAAGCTAACTAGGCCTTAATTTATAACTCATCCAGTCACTGGCACTGCATTACTGAGAACAGAAAAACAGACTAATACAGATTGCTACAGGGCTTTATAATCAAATGCTCTGTAGAATCAAGGACCAAAGGTATTTTTTGATGAAATGGATAAAAAACAAGGACGTCCTGTTCAGTGTTAAATTTTGGGGTCCAATGTCAGTATAAACACTCAACATACGACACTAAGAATTATAAGCCATGAAACATTGTAAGAGCCCCCATAGAAAGCAATTCTTTCAATAACTCTGCAGCCTGAAGGAGAAAAAATAAATTGTAACAGTTTTCATGTTATTCTGGCACTCTAAGACTACTTTCCTAGAGCTGATCTGAATTCTTCACAAGGGGCTCAACATGGTTACACTGAGAGGAGCTAAGACAGGATCAGAGGCCTTGTACCCAGAGATCTAGTCAAGTTCCCTACTTTACATCAGCTTGGAGGGTAGACAAGCTGACTCCATGAGTCAAGACATTTCTTCTGCCTACCACAAATAGTACCACTGAGGTTCTCTTGCAAGCAGCATTTCCCCCCTTATGACTTCTCTGAACCCAAGTTATGAAACACATGTGAACACTAGACAACACATATTTGCCACCTTGGCCATTCAGAACAGATTGAAGAAACTAAAACCTTAGTGCTCAGTGTATACAAACTTTGAAAAGTAGAAGGAAATTGGTGACTGAGACCCACATCCAACAGTATCCATCTACCTCCTCTGGACATTTGCAGAGGTCAAAGTAGAAAAACTCAAGGGGACAATTCCAATTCGTGCTAAGGACAAGGACCTTTGCTTTGACTCCCAAAACCTAAAGGCAATGGGCAATTAAAAAGCTTGCCTTCACGCTTGGCATTACAGGCCAGCTGAATCAAGATCTGCCCATAACCACTATGGATGATGGTTGCCTTGGCACAGTGCCAGCCCCATCCTGCCCCTTGGATTGGACACTGCAGGAAACAGGTAGACAACTTCTTGAAACACACCTCCCTTCTTGAATGTGTCCCTGGAGGATAGTGTGGAAAAGCAGAGATTTTCTGCCAGAATTCACTAGGATTCTTTGAATAAAAGGAGGTTGAAATGTCAGGACACTATGAAGTTATGTCTCTATCAAAATAAATGCTTCATTTTCAACAATTTTTGTTCCAAATGTCAGGAATGTAGCTTTATATCATCTCCAGAAACAGTTAAGATTGTGCTACTACAAATTGTACTGAATCACAGTGCTATGCCGTGTAGTGAGTTTCAGCAGTGAATTTCAGCACTTGCCTCACTTAGGAGAACAAGAGGTGGCTGGTGTTCCCCATGCTATTTTCTCAAGATTTTTACTTCATTTTCATGACAGAAAACAACCATGCCTTGACATAAGCTTTGGTCATAGCAGTAAGGTTTTGAGTTGAAAGGGAAAATTGCAGTACAAAAAAGATCACAGGGGAAATAACAAGGCACTTTCTCCTTGTGCGGGAATCCTTAAGCCCCCTTCCATTCCTAAGGTAGATGTCTGAACACTGGACATACCCAGGCTGGAGAAGGCGAGTGGTCTGTAGCATCCAATAGCCATCCATGGAGAAGTCATTAAACTAGAGGTACAATTATCCACCAAGAGGTAGCTCAGCACTCAGGAATGGCAAGGTACTTTAGCTTTTCCATGGAAGCATACAATGGGACACCAGTAAGAATGCGTAGCAACAAGAATGTTCAAGGAACACAGCTCTGCTTTTCCTCTGCAATTCTCACAAACGGTCCTTCAAGGCTTCTACCAATGCAAACCACAATCAAAGGGAAGTGAAGCCCTAGAATTTCAACAGGTAGCATTCTATAGATCAGATATCATACCTGCTTAGGCATCATGGCTAGCAAGTGATCTGTGGTAAGAGTTGTCACTATGCAGCAGAACTAAGGAGGAATGAGCATGGCCAGTTAGCCTAAGCTTTAGATATCCCGGCTCCTCTTTAGCTCATTCCTGACTCAGTTATCTCCTCAGAACTCCTTTTCCAGCTAGTGAAATCTAAGCTAAGTAGATAGACCAGAAAGTCACTGTAAGATCCCACACCATGCCTGTTTTGCCTGCAGACATGTCTGATTTTGCAAAATTTTCATTAATGCACGTTACTGTTACTCAGCCATACTGGATAAAATCATGAATGTCTGAAAAGGTTCCCTCTACCACTGATTCTAATAAGGACCATTTTTCCCTTTCAATTTCTGTGGAATAGCACATATGTGTGAGGGGAAAACAATCATTAAATTCTGCTTTCTGCTGAGAATCATTTCTCCTCCACTTTCCAATCCAAACTATACAAGCAGTTGTGACAAGAGGGATCATCACCATAAGGTATCTTTACAGAAAGAAAAGGTATAATCACTTAATAGACACCAGTCTGACCTATATGCATAAGCTATTTTTATTCCCTGTAGGGAGAATTTTTAGAAGTTAACAGGTTCTCCACTAGTGATAACCCCTGATTACAAATGTAAGGTCAAGATGGAGCCTTTGTGTAGCAATCAATGGTGGAGAGACAAAACAAGTCCCACAGAAGAGCCATGCTTTGACACTGTTGCTGAGATGGAAATTAACCACACCCTTTATTGTTTTGGGTATGTTTTAATCCAAACATGGATGAAACGCTTCTCATATGGACTACCTTGTGTCCATTTCTTCACAAAAATGGATACCAGTCAACAAGATGATGCACCACAAGTCTCCTGGTGGTCAACTTAGAGAACCAAACCAGAGTGGTGCTGGGCATGGAGGGCCCACCTGAGGATTGTTGCCAACAAAATAAGAACTAAAGAAGAGCTGTTAGGGAGCTACAGTTTCTCCTGGGCTGCTGGCTTTCCTGATGAAATCGTTTCCTCCCATCACTGAAGGATCTGGAGATGTTATGGAGGTTAAGAACACCTATGTTTCACGTTAGGGGGTCTCTGGTCCTCATGTTGAGCATCACTTCACTGCTCTGGAGGGGAAGATAGTACACTGATCAGTCTTCTGGAGAATCTGGCCAAGCTGGCCTTCTTTACAGAAATTCAGCTGCTCTAATCATCAGAAGAGTTAGAGACTGTTTTCTCAGCACAGATCCATGTCTTGCATGAAACATGGTTATGGGCACTAGGATTCTAATAGGACTCAGGGGAGGCATTGTTACAGGCTCTGAGTCTGCAGGTGGTCTCAAGAAGGACATTTCCACAGGACCCACGCCCTTGGGTTAATCACTTTGGTTCTTAGCATGCACACAAGTTTCCTGAAATCCTGGTACAAAATGCTGATTATAAAGTAATTTTATAAATTGTTTCTCATATTTTCCCCCTTGCAAGCCCTGACTTTCACACCAATTTGTGAGAATGCCTCATATTACTGCTCCACACCCAGTGAGAGTAGTGATTTATCAGGGACTGATTTCATCATAATTCTTAACATGGACAATTTCAACTGCCAGCTCCAAGCTGGATGCTAAGTTCCTCGCTTCATCCTCGCCCTTACACACATATGGGTAAGCAAGGACAACGCTCCATGACTGTCTTCCCCAACATGCTACAGTATTTGCTGCACAGCTGTGAAAATGGAAAAGATAAAGAATATACAGCATTTCTCAAATGAGCTAATCAGCCATTATAAAGTGGATTGAGCATAGTCAGGGTGCTGTGGCTATAGATGGGGTAAACAATCCCATCTAATGGGCCCTCTGCATGAAGGTAAGCTTCTAGAGAACATTATCCTCTCCCCTCCACTTTTATCTGTCCCTGAAAGCAGTAAACAACATGGAACATTCCATCAATATAAGAAGGATGAATCAATTAAACATTTCAGGCTCAGCCCTGGAGCTTCCAGTCACTGCCAGTCCTGCTTGGATTTCTGGAGCCCTGCCCCTGTCATCTGAGTCTGCAGGTCATCAATCCTGGTCTCCTTGTGGTTGTGCCATCTACCAACTCTCAGCCAGTGTCCTGTGGAGACAGAAGTTCCAGATGGCTTCAAGGTCCCTCTAACTCTTGTTTCCTCCAACAGACAGATATCTCAGGATGAGTGTGCAGAGCCCACCACCTCTGTATGAGCTGGCCAAGCAGAGCCTGCTGAAGAGTGGGACCATAGACAGCACTGCTCTTCAGGACCTGCCCTCCCATGTCTTCCATGACTTATTTACAGATTTCTATTTGGGGGAACACAATGAGGTCATGGAGAAATCACAACACAGCAGAGAAACCCAAGAACCTTGCAAGCCCTACTGGATGGACTTGATCTACAGCTGTCCCAGGATGTTCACCACAGATGGAAACTTCAGGTACTGGATTGGAGGAATGTACACCAGGACTTCTGGACTGAAGGGCTTGGGCCCATGAAAGCTGCTCACTCAGCAGTTGCCAGTCATGAGATAAATGGTAAGACTGGGGTGACCGAAAAGAAGCTGACTTTAACAATATTTGCAAACCTTTGCTTTAGAGGCAGGAATTCATTTGGTGGCATGCAAGACATGCAACACTTACTCCCGAAGTGGGTCAGGAGGAGAAAAGCTTCAGTACACCTGCACTGTGAGAAAGTCCGGATCCATTTCAGTGATGTCTTTATGATCCTGAAGCATCTGCGAGCTGTACAACTGGACTCCAACCATGAGCTCTATTTGCTTAGTGGCTTGGATAAGCATGAAAGTGCTTGTTCCTCACATCAAAAAGATTCCTTCACATATTTCACTTAATGAGTGGGAGTCCAGAAACCTTTACTTAATTGAGAGAAGATAAGTGTCATTTGGGCATCTATGCTTTTCACTTAGAAGAGATGCAAAGCCTCCAGGAACTTCATATGGATAAAGCCATCTTATTGAGTGGAACTCTGCATAAGTTCTTAAGAAGCCAGCCCCCTTTGGAGTTCTCAAGTTCAAGTCCACTGAAGCAACTATCCAAAGTGGAAGCACAAGGCAGTTCAAGTCCTTGACATTGAAGTGGATTTCAATGAAGTCGTTCAATCCCGAGACCCTCCAGGTTCTTATAGACAACTGGCCAGCACCCATCTTCTTGCCCTCTTGCCTTCCCTGTGCCACTGTTCTCAGCTCAAGACTTTCGGTTGTTTCAGGAACAGGTTCTCTCTGGGTCCTCAGGTGCTGCTACACTTAAGAGTTGCACCGAACCCCTTAACCCAGGGGCTCTATCCTGCCCCTGGGGAGAGCTATGATTCTAGTATTGAATTGAGTTTTGTGCTCCATGACCAAGTTGCTCAAGCTTTTGCTGAATTCTCACATGTCCTGCACAACATAAGACCACCTATTAGTGTTGTCATCTGTACCTGTTGTGATTCCTGCTATACATACAAAATCTATAAGCTTAAGCCCAGTGGGAGCTGGAAATGTGTGGAGGAGTATAATTATCAAAATTTAGATCAGTGCAACTGCCATGTCTTCTCTTATTGGTGACCCTTAAAGTCTCCTGCTCTCACAGGTGGGTTTGAGGCATATGAATTGTTCATGTGAGCATGAAATTCATCCATGTATCATTCCAATAATACCTTTAGTATGATTTTGGGAGTTTAATAAGTGTGGTCGGAGGAGGTGAATCACTGGAGGCATGGCCTAGAAGACTCTTCTTCCTTAATCTCACTTTGTTTCCTATACTCAGACCATGAGTTGTTTCTCCTCTTCATTGTAATTCTTCCTTGCTGGTTTATGAGCTGAACTGCAAGAGAAAATAAAACTTTTCCTCTGAAAAAAAAATTTTCAGTTTCTTATAACTGAATATCCAACTTCAGATCAACAAAACAGAGACATCATCTGATACCCTAATGCATGCTATGAACAATCACTGCATCAAGGTCCCTCCCAATGTGGGTGCTGATCTAGACCTCTGCCCTCCTCACACCTCATAGTCATGCCTCAGGGACTATAAGTTAATTGTTGAGGTTTGACTGAAAATTGGACAACTTGTTTCATGAATTTATATTCAGCTGAAAGATTTTTCTGGCTATAACATGGTCCCTACTCTAAAGCCCAATAACCTGTTATGAACTCTTATCTGCAGCTTACACGTTCATGGTTCCTGGAGAAAAAAATCCACAGCCCATATAGGCTGAAGCGTACACTTTCCACTTGTCCCACAGAGGACAGCACACAGTAATGAGGGTGTTATCAAAAAAGACAATTATCCTAAGGATCGATAAAACCAAGATTTGGCATCTGACCCAAGCAGCAGAAATTACAAGGAGATGAGGCAGAAAAGCATGGTCAGCCATCACTTGAAGATAATCCATTGCGGTGGGGGGAATGGTACAGCCAGCTTCTGTGGACATGAAGGTGCCATCAAGCACAAGGTACAAATAAGAAGTGTCAACAGTAAGGCCATAGTGAGTACACCTAATAAGTCTGGATCGCCTAAATAAAACCAAACAAATGATGTACCTGCACAACACTGCAGAACAGGGCAACCCACACTCCAAAAATAATATTTAGTGTTTATTCCCACTTCCAAAAATACTGATCATCACTATCATCTCATTCATATGAACAAGGACCTGAAGGCTCAGTGAAACTCTAATAATCCTTCACATTTACAAGAGAATATTTTACTTGTACCTTAACATTTATCAGTACTTTATATCATTTCATCTGTTGCAAAACATTATCTCTGGCTAGCATTCTAACAGATTTCACCCTTGTTAACACACTATGCTCAGACCCAGTTCTAATGCTGCATCATCCATTGGTTTGCATGACCAAGTTCTACCATTTTTGACTCCTCAGACATGTAGCCACATTGCTGCTCTTTTCCTCTGCAACAAGGAGGTCTGTGTTCCCTATGTACCAGAGAACTCTGGCTCTAATTGCTCACATGGCCAAAAGTCATCCTCTTAATCTTCCATGCACAGGTGAGCTGATTTTCTGCTCCAGAACTCAGAAATAGGCTTCTTCATATCACACTACACTGAATTCCACTACTTCTACCAGAAATATCATCCCACCTTCCACTGTGGCAAAGTACATGGGTACACAGAAGAATGGGCTGAGCCCATGCTATGCCAAACAGTGCTTACATAAACAGAAAAGCCTGTGAGCTGGAGCATAAATGTGGGTAAAAATTCCCATCAGACACTTTTGCACAGATATATACTCCTTGCAGTTCATCGTTCCAAGTGGACACACCAGAGTGCTTGCTCTGCACCCCAAGTGCAGCACCTGACCTCTACAACCAGCTGCTTCTGTGCTACAGTACAGATTTACTGTAGACAAGTGTGGGATGTGCTGTGGTAGCCCTAAATCACGGACCCCAGGAGCCACACCTTCCACACACCATCCCGGCACTCTCATGTAGAGACCATGTCAAAAGGCCATGGAAATTTATATAGCACCAGGAAAGATGAACTGCTGTGATCATGTTGAGTAGTTGAGAGGCAAATGGTCAGGTTAAAGCCAAGGTGGAACATTCTGATCTCTAGTTTAGGTCACTTCAGACTCACAAGGCTGATT
This sequence comes from Ctenomys sociabilis, assembly GCA_004027165.1. NCBI lineage: Eukaryota > Metazoa > Chordata > Mammalia > Rodentia > Ctenomyidae > Ctenomys > Ctenomys sociabilis. The sequence continues at coordinate 31,048 of PVKA01018243.1, forward strand.
CCCAGTCACCATATGAGTGCATACATTTACACCCCCTGTTCAGTCCTTGCGCTCCTTCAAGACCAGCTTGTCAGTCTCTCTCCCTTGACTTTTTATAGGTCTCCAAAAGAGGTTATAGGTGCATTTAAGTGACCCTCAAGATGTCATTTTGTGCAGTTGAAAGAATATGTAAACATATAACATCACCTGTCAAGGGACATTAAGGAATACATAAAAAAAGATGTATTTTTAAACAAGAATCCTTAGTCAAGAGGGGACAATTTGAGATTTTTCTAGGTAATCAATTCAACCTGAGACCAAACTCAGTGAAATCAGATGCAAACTGGGCTCAGATGTGAGCTACTCCCATCACTCATTCCACTTTACTACGAGCACCCTAAGAATCTGATAAAAACCATATGTGCCCAGAGGTGGTCCAGAGCTCACTACCTCAACTCACCAAGATTTAGCCCAACCTCCACCTTTTAACACATTGATTGGGCAATTTGGGACAGACTTAGGCATTACTTCTTTGTCACTTCTGAGTTCATTAGTCCAGAGTCAAGCAATGAGGAAACTAGTAGAGAAAAACATCAGTAAGGAGAGAGGAACATGAAGGCTATATCTACATTACTAGGTGGTAAACCTGGAACACCAAGATCAGTGACACAGACTGTATAAACAGGACCTGATTCATAACAAATAATGAGACGCCTCCAACGTGGACAGCAGAGGTTCACAGTGCTGAAACCCAATAGAAATTTGGAAACAAGGAGGCTCATTCTGCTTCTGCACAACAGTTGCCCGCCTCCAACAACCATAATGTTCCAGAAACAATAGTCTAGATTGAAAGGCTCTGATCCATTTTTATAAGCACAGTCTAAACAGAGAGCCACCTGCACTTGAGGATGACCTGTCTACTCCTGGACATGCTAAGTGTCTACATATGATGGAAGCCTCATTCTCGGGGCTTACCAAGCACCCTGCCTCAAAGCAGGCTGAGAGGCAGAAGAAACAACCCAGGATGAGGGACCATTCCCTTCTCCAGGAGCACACTGCACTACTGTCTGCCTCAAAGGCTGAGTAAATTTTCCTTATAAAAGGGTATTCCTGGAGATGTTTGGAAAGCATTTTGTAGAATAATACATAACATGAACCAGACAAAGACTGAGACTGGGAAGGTGCCACATGGCACACATTTTCTCTCTTCTTCAGATTGAACATTGCAGGTTGAAAGTTACCATACTAATTCAAATCCAAAACAATCCTCAGTCCAGAACTTAAAGTAGACTTTACGACTATGGGGAGAAAAAATTACATTACACCACCGAGCTTTTCATCTAGTAATTTTCAAAGCAATGCTGACAAAAAAATAAAATCACTAAAACCCCTTTTCTCTAATACCATAAGCTCATTCCACGAGGGGCTAATGATATTTTCAGATGGAGCAACTTGAATTCAAAACATCAAGGGAAACTATGTGATACAAAGTTGTCCATAGCTTCTGTTTGGTGGCACACGGGACTTCTAGGAGCCAGAAGGCCACAGGCCTCTCCTTGCATGAGACCAAACCAAAGGCTTGCTTACTCCACATTCATTCCGTCTCCTTCCATCCACTGATTATTCTAAGGAATGTTACTTTCATGGTTCTGTTGAGGATCAACTAACTGCCCAAGCAATAGGAGAAGGAGCCACCCAACCAGCAGCAGGGCAGCTCTGCCCTCTGTAGGTGCCAAGCTCACCCATGGGAAGCACAAGCTCCAGAACTCAAATCACTGGGCTCCTAACCTCAGCACTCATCACAACTTGGACACAAAGATTCAAGCCTCACAATGAGACACAGTCCAGGAATGAGAATCTCAAAAGATGCAGCACTTTGCATTAAATATCCTAAGAAGTCACAGACTACATTGCACACAACAGAACCTCCTTGAAAAGCTATAAGGCAGAAAGCTCCCCAAATACAACCATATATTTTCAGATGATTTTTTTGAAAATAAAGAATATCAGAGGTAAAATGCAGAACTAAGTGTCCAGAAGCAGCTTGGATGGTGTTCTAAATGCCATTCAGACACAAGTATGTGTGACCAACTATGTGAGACACATAGCATTTTGCCTGTAGCCCTCATTCCACTGCATAATCCTGCCATCAATCTATGTCTGAAGCATCTACATTTCACAAACATTTCAAGTGGTTGCCTGGCTGCAAGACATACCCTTCAAAATGACGCATATGGGCCTGCAAGATATCTAAGCAGTCTAAATGGCCTACTTAACAAGTTTAGGCAAGAACAGTAATCAAAGTTCAATGCCTGGCACCACTTGCCATGCCAGACCCACCCCAGGGCAGGCAGAGCTGGCCACACATAAAAAAGTGACCCTGACTCCATTCAAAGGAGCTATAATCAGGTAAGACACCATACAAAGGGCTCCACTGTAAATTTCATGAAGCTGGCAGAATCATTTCATGTAAGAGATACATTGATAAATATGATGAAATAATTTCACACCCAAAGCATCGATCCATTGCACAATTACAATGCCTTCAACTCCTTGGGATCCAAGCTTCTAGACTCAATTTGTGTTTTTTGTGGACTACAATCAGAAATCAGCATTTCAGATACACAGCTGTGTACTCTGAAGATACACTGGACCTCTGGATTATATCTCAATGAAAGTTGCTCCAGTGATGATTTCATAAGGTAGCAGTCAACTAGAACCAGTCTGATGACTGCATTGCATTTTGACATGCTAATCATCTTGAACAGAACCATAGCTAGCATTCATGATTCATGAAGATGCATTTGGGGGAGTTCAAGGAAGAGTCAAAGCAATGTCACATCATACTTGAAGAGCTATTTCTACAATTTTGAGATGAGCAAGTGGTTGTAGAATCCTGTCTGCTCCATGTCTCTGTTACTTACTCTTGTGAGAAGATGAGGCCAATGTTGCCTGATAGACAATATTCAGCCTGAGACATCTAGGAAAAGCATCCAAAAGATTAGGGGAGACCTCTGGTTTCAAAGTTCCTGCATTCACTCCTTCATTTCTTCGTGTGTGTTCAGATACTACCCTTTGAGTCAGGACCCTCAGTATTGAGGATCAACTATTAGACAGTGTGGGGTGAAGTCCAGATTATCTTGAGCAACAGTTTGTCCTTATGAACATCCTTTGTCCAGCTGAGCCTGAATAACAAACTTCACACAGAGGCCTGTGGTCACTAGCCAACACACACACACACACACACAAGAGCACCTCTAGAGCAGCTCAGTAGGAGCAACACGCAGAATACTGCATTAACATCTTCATATCCGTATCTCCATAAAGAAGGGCACTCAAGAGTGGACAAAAAGTTAAAATTTTGAGAATTTGAGAAAGTTGATCACATGCTTTGAACAATCCAGGACTTATGTATTAAATATTGAGTTTTCATGGCATCACTCACAGCTACTCAGTAGACTTAGTACCTCTCCCTGAAATCAAAGTGCCTGCTTGGGCAAAGGCCTGACCTCCCTAAATGTACGGCACCAGCCCACACAGCTGACTGTCATTTCCAATCTAGAGACCCAATATGGGCAGGACCAGAATGTGCTCACCACCACTACTCTCATACTAACTCAGAGCAATGGCCCTACAAGGGACCAGGCTCCAGAGCTGAGATGCCATGCAGAAACTGCTTTCAATTTTCCTCTAGCAGTTGGAAATATGGACTGGATTTAGGTGTTAATGATCCAAATAGCAACAGTGACAGGCCCAGCGGTCTCAACCTAGCATCACCAACCACCCTACCTAGTGCAGCATGAGAATTCATTACCCAGAGCTGAAATGGAGCAGCATGGGGTAGTGTTGGAAACCTTAGAAAGTGTCACATGTGTATGTAGCTCACAATCTCACAGGTGCAATATAGCACAGCGCTAAGAAACTTCAAGGAAGAAAACTTCCTACCTAATAACTGCCTCCAAGACAGTGACCAATGGGTAGCTGTCCACAAGTGAGTGCTGTTACCTGAGATGGAACTCATCCATCACAAGGAATAATTGATCTCTTGCCATGGTAACGGCTTTCTTTGCTTCCTGGAGTTCACACCCAGGATCAGACACTATTGAATTGCTTGCTAAATCTTACTTGGATTTCAAAGTTGGGAATGCTTGCTGTGGTTTGATTATGTCCCCGACTATGTGATAAAATAGTATCCGCTTTGTGAGCTTCTACAGGGGTAGCAGCAATACTGCCATGGGGTTTAGAAATGCAGACTTCAGGAAATGATCAGGATTAAATAAATTAGCACCGAGCTCCTGTGATTCAACCCTGTGGCTTTATATGTGATCAGTCAGCCATACACAGATAGGAACTCACATTTTCTTGCCATGGGTGTCCTGTCTGTGCAGCCTCAGGTTTCTAGCAAGAAGGTGACAATTACCAAGTAGAGAATTGGACTTGCAAAGTAGCAAGCCAATTAACCCTTTCTTTGTAACTCATCCAATTGCTGGTACTGCTGGTACTGCTGGTACTGCTAACAGAAAGCAGACTAATGCAGACTATTACAGTGCTTTATAATCAAATACTCAACAGAATCAAGGACCAAAACCTTGTGCTCCGAAATGGGATCAATTTCCTTAGTATAAACCATGTTGATGGGTAGAATCATGGTCTCAATTGAGAACTTTCTTCCACCTACCACCAAATAGCACCACTGAGGCTCTGTTGCAAGCAATCTTTCTACTTACAACTTATTTGACCACAAATTGTGAGACACGTGAGAACATTTTCCAGTACATACTTGTCAACCCTCATCATTTAGAGCAAAATGAAGAAGCTAAGCCCTGAGAGCTCAGTGCATGCAAGCTCTGAAAAGTGGGAGAAAATTGAGATGGAGGCCCCCATCCAGCAGTGCCCATATAATCGGCCTCCCATGGGCATTTGCATAAGTCAAAATGGCAAAATTCAATTGAACACTTCCAAACCCAGCTAAGGAGTACTTTTGCTTAGACTCCTAAAAAAGGATCATAGGAAAGCCAGTTTAACAGATGGCCTTCAACCTTGCCATTAAAGTAAAGAAAAACCAGGATCACACACAGCCCTGACCACAATGGATGGTGGGAGCCTTGACATAGTGCAGTAGCCTGGTGTTCAACACAATCCTATTTTTGGATTGTATAATGCAAGAAACAGACAACTGCTTGAAACCCATCTCTCTTCTTAAGTCTCCTTGGATGATACTGTGGAAAGTCAGATTTTCTGTGAGAATTCCCTAAAATCAAGAGATGGAAATGCCAAAGACACAATTAAGCCTGTCAATCTATAGAAATAAATGCTTCATTTTCAATAGTTTTTAAGTTTCAAACTCAGGAATGTAGCTTTTTATCCTTTTCAGTCACAGTTAAGATTGTGTTACTGTAAATTGTATTGAACCACAGTGCTATGCCCCATAGTGAATTTCAGCAGTGGCCTTGAGCACTTGTCTGGTGCTCAGGAGGGGAAGAGATGGCTGGTGATTCCCACAGTATTTCCCCATATCTTTATTTTCATAAAGAAGAAACAAGCATGCCTCCCCCTAAGCTTTGCTCAGAGTAGTAAGGTTTCGATTCAAGGGAAATTACAATATAACAATTCCTATGGGAACCCAAGGGAATGGCAAGGCTCTCTTCCCCTGTCTAGGAATTCTAGAGCCACCTCCCTCCCTACATGACATGTAGTAAGGCCTCTCCCTCGTCTTCCTAAGGCAGATGGCTCAAGACTACACATACACTGGACCTAGGGAAAATAAGTGGTCTGTAGGAACAAGTAGACATCCATGGAGAGGCCTTTAAACTAGAGGCACAGCAATTCCCCCAGAGGTAGCTCAGGACCTCGGAGCAGCAAGGTACTGTGGCTCTACCATGGGATCAGACAGTACAATTGGACACCTTTGTAAGGATCTGTAGAAACAAAAATGTTCAAACAACACAGCACTACATTGCCTCTGCAACTGTTAAAAAAGGTTGTTGGCTTCTATCATTAAAAACCACAAAGGGAAATGAAGCCATAGAATTGTAAAAGGCAGGATCCTATAAGGTCAATTATCATACCTGCTTAGACTCATGACAAGTAATCATATGACAAGGGTTGTCATTATGCAAGAGAACTCAGGAAGAAGTAGCATTATCCTACACCTTAGATATCTCAGCTCGGAGTGAGTCCTTCTGCCACATTCTCAGGACACTTACCACCCCTCTCTCTCTGGAAACATCCACCCCTCCCATCCAGGCCAAGCTCAGGGCCAGTGAGTGTGGGGTGAGCTCCTGCGCTCACTTGCGCTAGTTGGATCTCACTGGATCAAGACCAGGCTAGCCCCTGTGCCACTGAGTGAGAACTTCTGTGACACTCTTTGGACCCCCAGATCCAATCCAAGCCCAGGCCCGGCTAGTGGGTGGGAGAGCTTCTGCACTCCCCTGTACCCCCTGGGCCAGGGGCACAACAGAGGGGCACCACAGGGGCATCACAGGTTCACTGTTGTGCCAGAGGGGCACAAGAGGTTCACTTCCAAGGGCTGCAGCAGGAAGGAGCTGAACACAACAGCTAGAACAAAGCCAGGCATAACTGGATAAACTCAAATTTAATAGATATATGCACCCAAATTTCATTAGGTGCTAAGGTTATAACTGCACCAAAGCACTACAACAAAGGTCAGAGGTCAGTGCTATACGAGAAGACAAAGACAAAGGAGCAAAATTCAATCTCAGGCCTCAAGCCCACCCAGCACAAGTGTAGAGGCCACTAGCTCAGCTGAAATGTATGAATTAATAGTGTTGGAAGAAACCAAAAGGTATAGAGGAACTCAGCAGAATTTCTGGAATGAAAAAGCAAATCTTAATTCATAGCATCTAAAGTAAAGAATTAAATATATCTCAGCTCCGCTTCAGCCCATCCTTGAGTCAGTTACCTATGAACTCCTTTCTTAGGCAGTAGAATCTAAGTTGGTGGATCAGAAATTCAAACTAGATCCATTGCCATCCCTGTTTCCTGCTGACATGTCCTGATTTTGCAAAACATTAATTAATGGATGTTACTGTTACCCAGCTATACTGGATGACATCATGAACGTCTGTAAAAGTTTTCCTTTAGTACTGATTTTAAGATAAGGATCATTCTTCCTTTCCACTTCTGTGGAGGAAGACTGCATATGCGTGAGGGAAAAACAGTCTAGTTAGCTTCTGCTTTCTGCCAAGAATTCTTGTTCCTCTTTCCAATACAAGTTGTATGTATGCAATTTTGTCAGTAGGGGCATACACAGTCATCAACGTACACCACCTCTTACATAAAAAAAGTCTGAAGCATCACTTAATGCCCACCAGTCTGAACTATATGCTTTAGGTGATTTTCTGTTTAGAGAGAATTTTCAGGAAAGATCAGGTTTTTCACTAGTGCTATCCTCTAATTACAAATGTAAGGTCAAGATGAAAGCCTTCATGGATCAATCAGTGGTGGAGACAGAAAACAAGTCCCACTGAAGAGCCACATTTTGAAAACATGGCCTAGGGGAAATTAACCACACTCTTTATCATTTGGGGCAGAAATATTGTTTTAATACAAACATGGATGAAATGCTTCTCAAAGGGGACACATCGCATTTATTTCTTCACAAAAACAGATAGAAGTCAGCAGGGTGATACACACCACAGACCCTTTTCATAGAATAACACATCACACTGACAGCCGGTGGTCAACTTGGCACACCCAGCTGAAGCAAACCAGTGTGGTGCTGAGTGTGGGCAACCTACCTGAGGACTGATGTCAACAAAATAAAAAGAACTTGAGAAGAGTTTTCAGGAAGCTACTCATTCTCATGGGCTGCTGGCTCTCTTGAGGAACTTGTCATGCTCACTTCCCTGATGATCCAGTGTTCTCCACAGGGAAGGAGCTAGGGACCTTACTGTTGCTAAGAATGGGTACAGTTCACTTTAGAGCTCTGGTCCTGATTTTAAGCATCACTTCTTGGAGGGAGAAAATACTGCTCTTCTCAGTCTTCTGGAGAAGTTTGTCGTGCTGGCCTTCCTGACAGAAAGTCAGCTGTTCTAATCATCAGAGAAGCTTGAGAACTATGGGCCTTCCCAGTGCACATCCATGGAACAGCCTTACATGAGACATGGTCCTGGGCACCTGGTCTCCAGTGGGACACACAAGGAGTTATTGTTATGTGCTATATGTCTTCACGTGGCCTCATGAAAGATATTGCCATGGGAACCACACCTTACACTGAAATACTTCGGTCTTTAGTATAGAGATATCCTATACTCTTTTACATAACACTGAGCAATGAATAAACCAGACCCACATGTGTAAATATTAGTCTCCTTAGTGTAAGAACAAAATAGAATGACTATAAAATAATCTTATATGGTGTGCTATACTTTTCCTCCTTGCAATCTCTGACTATAGCACCCCTGATCTGTGAGAATATCTGATACTCCTTTTCCATACCCAGTAAGAGGGGTGGCCTATTAAGGATGGATTTTACTCTAATTCTCACATTGGACAGTTTCAACTGTCAGCTCCATGCTGCATGCCCAGCTCCTCCTCTACTTGGTCCTACCTCCATCCTGTCACTTATACAATAGTGGATCCCAAGGAAAATGCTTGATATGTGTCTCCCACAACATGCTACACTCCTTTCTGCAGAACTGTATAAATGACAAAGATGAGGAACATACTGCCTCACTCAGAGTGAGTCAACCACCCAGAGGCGGTTGGGCATATTCAGGATCCTTTGACTATAGATGGGGTAAACCATTCCATCTAATAGGACCTCTATATGAAGCCAAACATCTAAAGAACTATTCCTCCCTCCACTTACTGTCCCAGGAAGTGGTATATGTAACATATACATATAGAGCTCCTCAAATATAATTAGGACAATTGAAAATATTTGGGAAAATCCAAGCCTATTCCGGAAACCGTTTCATTGCCTTAATTTACATATACTCACTATATGATCACTGTGTTTCTGTTTCAGAGCCACTCTGATGGACCACAGTTTACCTTTTAAAAAAAAAAAAAAACCACTGTTATAGGGAAAATATAGAGATGTCATCATAGACCAATGAATACACACAAAACTCCCATGTTTAGTTTGTAGGGCACTGTCCATTTAAAAATTATGTACCACTCCTAAAAGGGTACATACCATCCTTAAATCCAGATTCCTTGAATGTGGGAAATGGTGTTCTTGCTCTTAAAAGAAACTACTACACACTTTCTGGCAGGGTGAACAAAGCCTTTCCCACCTCTCCTAAAGAAGCCAGTTGTTTAAAAAAAAAAAAAAAAAAAAAAAAAAAAAAAAAAAAAAAAAAAAAAAAAAAAAAAAAAAAAAAAAAAAAAAAAAAAAAAAAAAAAAAAAAAAAAAAAAAAAAAAAAAAAAAAAAAAAAAAAAAAAAAGAGAGAGAGAGAGAGATTGCATCACTGGGTAAGAAGGATTCCCAACTATAAAACCAGAACAGAATGCCAGGTTTGCAGGTGCTCTTAGTCACATGGGTAAAAGATGCCATCCTCTTCTGAAAGCATGCATCATTGGACGGTTTCAGCTACTTATAAATGAATATCCAACTTCAGATCAACAAAGCAAAAGCATCTCAAACCATAATCATGCTATGAACTATCACTGCATCAACATCCTTCCCAATGTGGGTAAAGACATTGACCTCTTCCCGCCTCATACCCCATAGTCATGCCTTGGGGATTAGATTATAAGGCAAATGGTGGGGTTGGACTTTCAAAGTAAAGCATATTTAAGGATATACTTAAATTTACCTAAAATCATTTTCTGTCTGTAGCATGGTCTCTACTCTAAAGCACAATCCCCTAGCATGAACTCCTCAACTTCCAAAGATCACATACTTGTAAGTTGCAGCTAAGCCTCAAAGTCTACTGCTCACAGGGACATTAAGTGTATACTTTCCACTGCTCCCACGGAGCACAACACACAGTAATGTGACCAGACTTTAATCCTTGTGTCTTTGTTAAATACCTTCTATGCATTTTACTTTGCTGAGTTTGCTTTTGAAGAATTAAAGGGCCCCATTTGTTTTCATGTTGAAAAATTAGAGGTTCAGAAAATCCCAAGTATTCAGAATTGGGCCAGGTTTGTAAGGATCCAAATTGAACCTAAGGACTAAAAAACCCAAGATTTGGCATCTGACCTAAGCAGCAGAACCTCCTAGGTCTCAGGCAGAGAAGCTCTATCAGTCACTCAAACATGATCCCCAAAGAGATAGTGCAAACAGCTTCTGTGGACATGAGGATGACACTATTCATAAGGTACGAATGAAAGTATTGTCTCATCAAGAAATCTATAGTGACTATATCTAACAAGTTAGGATCACCTAAATAAAATCAAACTACAACTAAGTAGACCTCTGCACAATGCTGCTGAACATGGCAACCCACCTTCAAAGGATCTCAATATTCTTAGTCTTATTGTTGGCCAAAATACTGATTATCACCCTAACATATTATACAGATTATTGCACAAGGTCCTTTACTGTCAGCTGACCTCATTGTCTACCCTCAAGACAAAGCATTGTCAAGCATGCATATGGACCCAAAGTCATATCTCCATGAGCTGCCAGCTAGGGTGTGCCCCACCCCAGAATTCAGGTTCTACTGAAGTCTGAACAAACGTCTCCTTTATGATCATATCCTGGTCTTAGAGCTGGCATGAAACTCTGGGGAGAGTGGAAAATTAGTCACAAGGATAAAGGAGGCCCTATTGACCTTCCTAGTGGATACAAGGAAGGCACAGTAAGCTGCCCCAAGTTGGCATTGTGCCAGCATCCAATTTCCAGAGAAGTAGTCACCACCAACGTTGGAGAGAAATACTTGTGTTGACTTTGCAAAGAATGGTAGCAGAAAATTGATCAAATTGCTTGCTAGATTGACTACAAGGAAAGTAAACCCAAATCTCAGGGCACTTTGTCCTCTAGAGGCAAAAGCCTCCTTGTCCCTCTTTCAAAATAATCTATGTCTTGTCTTTAATTTCCATTCACTCTTCCTGTTTGCTATTCCAGAACTTCTCCAGAAGTTCCACCTGAACAAGGACACAATGTGGGAAGGTTCTAAGCAGGAGTACTGAGTCCACATCAAGGACTTTCACAGTGGAGATAAGCTGATCCAGTAAAGTGCACATGAAAACTTTCTGAGCCAGGGTTGGGAATCAGAGTTTCTCATCTAAACTACAGTATGTCCATTCTCTAAAAATGTTATATCAGTCTGGCACCCAAGTCCCCACTTGCTATCTCTTATCATCAAACATTACCTTTGCATCTCATAGACTGGAACTTCAGACATAGAAAAGTAGAGAACATTAAAAGTATTCTTTAAATGAGTGGTTATAGCCCTTCAAACTTTCTCTCCATGCAGCTCAGACAATGCAATGTTGTGCCTTCCCCACAGGGAAGCATCTACATCTAGGGCACCTTGGAAAGGGATAAAATGAGGCTGAAGAGCCTCATCCCTCTCTGTGTGATACAGACACAGCAATTCAAATATTCGTACCTTAAATGATTTCTAAAAGGTGGCTTATTACTATATGAACAAGGACCTGGAAGCTCAGTTCCAGGGTAGCTTTCTACACTGAAACTCTAATAATCCTTCACATCTACAACAGCTAAAATATTTCATTTGTATCGTAGCATTTGTCAAAACTTTGTATCATCGCTTACAATTTTCATGTTTTCATCTATTAAAATTTCCAGCAGAGCTGACCTGCATTCTAACAGGTTTCACCCCTGCCAACGTACTATGTTCAGAACCAGCTCCAACGCTGCATCATCCATTCATTTGCATGGAAAAGGCCAAGGGAATTTACACAGGATTGGAAAGGGTAAACTGCTGTGATTATGGCAAATATTTCAGAGGTGCATGACAAGGCTGAAGCCAAGGATAAGCCATTTGACCTCTGCTTTTAGAGCACACAGACTCACAGCACTGACACTCAGCCACCTGTGTGTATGACCAGGACTATAGCAAGCCCTTCACTACGTGTGCACCCACCAGGCTGTGCTGACCACCCCTCTGCCTTAACTTTGTAGGATGACTCCTCCAGAGGTTTCAGGCGCAGGCACATGTGTGACCCTCAAGATGTTCTTTCCACAGTTGAAAGAATATATGGACATGCAACATCACATGTCAAGAAGGGTTAAGTAATGGATTAAAAAATGTATTTATATACAATGGAATACTACTCAGCCATAAAGGAGGAAATCTTGAGGCTTTTTCAGGTACTGAATGCAACCTGAGACCAAATTCATGAGTGATATCACTCAGGCAAAAACTGGGCTCAAACGTGAGCTATTCCCATTGCTCATTCCATTACAAGCAAACTCATAAAAACCCACGTGCCCAGAGTTCATTGCCTCAACAAATCAAGATTTTTCTCAACCTCAACCTTCTAACATTTCTATTGGGCAATTTGGGACAGACTTAGACATTACTTCATTGCCATTTCTGAAGCCATTTCTCTAGAAGCAAGCAACGTGGGCATTGGTAGTGCAAAAGATCAGAGGGCAGAGATAAACAGAGGTTACATCTACACTACTAGATGGCAAACCTAGAACACCAACAAGGTTGGTGACACAGGGTGCATAAACAGAAGTACATTCATAAATAGTGGTAATACCTCCAACATGGACAGCAGAGGCTCACAGCTCTGAAATCCAATGGAAATTTGGAAACAAGGAGGCCCATTCTGCTTCTGCCCGCCTCCAACAACCATAACTTCCCCAGAAGTAATAGTCTGGATTGAAAGGCTCTGATCCTCTTTTCTATGCATACACTGAACATAGAGTCCTCTGCACATAAGGCAGTTCCACCTGCTCCCATGGACATGCTAAGTATCTAAACATGATGGAAGCCTCATTCTCAGGGTGTACAAACAGCACCTTGCCTCACAGCAGGCTGAGGGGCAGGAGAAAGGGCCATTACCTCCTCCAGGGGTACACTGCATTATTGTCTGCCAACAAGGTGAGAAAGTTTTCTTCTAAAAGGTTGTTCCTGGAGATGTTTGGAAAGCATTTCTCAGAAGAGTATGCAACATGAATCAGACAAACATTGAGACTGAGAAGATGCCATGCAGAACACATTCTCTTCTGTGGACTGAATGCTGCCAGGTTGAAAGTTACAATATGAATTGAATCTTTTTTTTTTTTTTTTTTTTTTTTTTTTTTTTTTT
>PVKA01018244.1:0-44237 GCA_004027165.1 Ctenomys sociabilis
AGTCTTCTCAGGGTTTATCTTGTAGTCCTGTACATTATTCTGTAGTTCCTTTGTCTGTGTCATCCATGTGGATGAGTCACGGCCAATGCTTGACCAGATTGCTCTCTGTGAGAGCCTGAGAGAAAGTTTTCTCTTCATGTGACTCTCCCCAGGCACACTATAGAACTTCAATCTCTTTCCTCTGTGGCTCCACAATCTTTTATCTGGCTGGCAGCTAACAAACCTGACCTAGTATATTTTTATTATTCTTTTTCCCCAGGGGGGCACACCATTCCTGGAGGTGCTGCAGTACCAGGTTAATGCGTGGAGTACACAGAGCAAGCTCCCATTCCATCTTCCAGCTCCAAAAATCCATTTAATATTCTGTCCTCAGACAGAAGATATATCAGAAACTAAACTGATAGGAACAGATACTACACTTGATCTTAGCCAAAAGGCTGAGAAGTGATTAGAATATTTGTTGAAAAAAATGTGACAACTATTTTAGCATTGCAGATTCCTGAGGTGGCCGCATGAGACAAGCAAGCATAAATAATGTTGAACAAAAGATCTCAAACAAAATTCTACTAATGAGATTTCCACACAGGCACTCAAAGCTCCTCAGAATTTCTACCAATTTACAGTACCATGTGTAGGGCTGTGCATATACCCAGGATAAACTAAGAAGGTATTTACAGCTCACTGTGGTTAACACCAGGCTCATTACAAACAGGAAGTAAAGACTAAGGCAGAGCTAAGAAATAGCCAGAACCCAGAACCCCACACACAAAAACATAACTTAATTGAAATAACTGAAGGATATCTCTACTTACTGATACTGAGCTAACCAACAGAGATTTCAGAGAACTCATCTTGGAGATGAAAGAATGAAGATATTTTTTATCTTTCAAGATAAAGAATCTTGGAAGACATTAGAGAAAAGTCCTGGGGATCGTGTGCAGAGGATCCTCAATGAGATCAGCAGCAGCAATTCTGTTAGCAGCCATGGCATAGGCAGTATGTCTACAGTGTTGAAGGAAAATGGCTGTGAACCAAGATTTCTGTATCCACCAAAGTGAATCTTTCAAAAATGAAGGCAAAATTAAGTTAATAACTGAAAGCAGTGAGTTCACTGTCAGTGGTCGTGCCTTCAAAGGAGTTCTTCACACGGAATGGAAGGGCAGCTAGTAGATAGGAAGCCAGTCCAGACACAGAAAGAAGGCTACAGAAAAAAGGTCACTTGGTGAGCAAATAGAAATCAGTGTACATATAGAAATGCACTGCTCTTTGTAACCCACCTTAACAGTAATTGAAGGGAAGGCAAGTACACTAAGTACTTCAATAAAAGAGAAAAGCTAATAAAATGATTTCTTAAAAGTTCTCTTGGGGCTGTGAAGATAGCTCAGCGGCCTAAAAGCCTGCCTGGCAAGCTCAAGGTTCTGAGTTTGATCCCCAGTACCAAAAGCAAAAAGTTATCTAACTATATGTCCTGCCCAGAGGGACATATTTTAGACTAACAGCTACCAACAGTTTGAAAGTAAAAGGGTAGAAAAGTATATACCATATAGCCAGTAAACAAAAGACAGCTGCAGCTTCTATACTTGCATAATGAAAGTAGACTTGAAGCCCAAAGTTGCTGATGAAAAATCTTGATTAACCAGAGAGATAAAAATTGAAAATACATGCACAGCTAATAACAGAGCCCCCTAACAGAGGGAAGAAAATGCATCATAATTGAAGGGAGAAATTGAGTGCTCAATGATAAAAACTAGTGTTTAATACCTCATCTTCAGAAAAGCGTACCATGGATGTGTAGAAGATAATAAAGAAACAAAACACCTGAATAACACTAAGCCAATTAGATCTGAGAGCCACCGACAAAATACCCCACCTAAAATTAGCCAGTACGTAGACTTCTCAAGAGCCTATGGGACTTTCTATAGGATAAACTACATGGCATGCCACAAAATAAGCCACAGTAAATTTAGAAGTGTTTCTTTTGTGTGTGTGTGTGTGTGTGTGTGTGTGTGTGTGTGTGTGTGTGTTGCCAGGGATTGAACTCAGGACCTTGTGCTTGCCAGGCAAGCGCTCATCCTACTGACCATCTCCCCAGCTAGAAGTGTTTCAATAAGTCAAAATATGTGTCCTTTGTACACAGGAAATAAAATTAGAAACCAGAGGAAATTCAAATTTTAAAAAATCGTGGATATGGGGAAATTAACACTACTAAATAAATAGCCAGTGATCCTGTTATGGAATGAATGAATGGTGTCCCCACAATTCCATATGTTGAAACTCTAATCAATAGTTAGGGTATTTTTCAAGAAAAAAAAGTCTTGTAAATACTTTCAAGGTTAACTGAGATCATAAAAGTGGTGCCCTAACATTTTAGGACTGGCATCTTTGTAAGAGATGACAAAACAATCACTCTTGCTCCACATGAGCATTGGGAAACGGCCACAGGTCAGGGTAACTTCATAAGTGAATATGAAAAATTATATAACTATAAATAAATTTTTTGAAACTCTTTTTCCTCTCATCCGAAAACTTTTCCTCTTATTGTGGCCCTCAGCCTACAAGAAATACCTCCTAGAAGTCAATCCTGATGGTTCAATACCTTGCTCTTACAATTCTGACCTTCGTAAATGGGTGAAAACAAAATTATCTGTACCTTGGTTACTTCCTTATTTCTGGGACAAAATACTGGCACCCACAAGTTGAAGGTGAAAAGTTTCACTTTCGCCAGCAGTTTGTAGAGGTTTCAATACATAATTTGCTGGTTCCCGGGTAGGGTGGCATGGCAGAGTGTGATGGAAGAGAAGCGACAGTCCACAGCGGGCAGGTAGGAGGCAGACCACCTTCCACTTATTTCTTTTTTTATTCAGGCTACAATCCTAGGTGGCTAACCACACGCCCATGGTGGTCTTCTTTCTTCAGTAAATGAATGGTTCACATGCAGAGCTATGCTGCATTAATCAGTGGGCAAATCCAGCATCAAGCCACTCCCAAAGGCCCACCTATGGGCGCATGAGGCTTTGGGGCAGGGCTACCTAGATATAACACTGTGATTTAAGCTACGAGGTCTCTGGTACACTGCTGTGGCAGCCTGGTTAGACTACTAGGGGCTCAAAGAGAAGCACACGTGAAATGTGAAAATATTTTGAGGATGAAGAGAGCAGGAACATAGTGTGGTTAGCAAATGCGCAGAAATGTAACTAACGCACTGCTTAGGGGGACATCGGAGCACGAGCGCCTGTCCTGAAAAGAAGACAGATCTCAAGTCATGTTCTAAATGTCTGCTTTGAAAAGCTAGAAAAAGAAGAGCAAATTAAATATAAAGCAAGCAGAAATAACAAAAGCATAAAGCCTTAATAAGATTTTTTAAAAAAAGGAATCAAAGAAAGAAAAAGAAAATCAGATTACAAAAAACAGTAATGTAAGACAAATGAGTGGGCGTCTTTACTACAAATAAAATGCATGTATTATGAAGATATGTTATTTTCTATACTATTACCAAAAAAAAAAAAATAGAATTCTTAGAAAGAGACAAAGTGACTTAAAAAATCCAGAAAATCAAAATAGCAAGTAAAGAGTTTAATTAGTAATAAAAAATAAAATTTCCTTTTAAAATTTCATACCTAATTAGCTTTAGTGGTGGTTTATATGAAACATTTAAAGATAAAGCAACATCACTGCTTCACAAACTAAAAGCTCACAAGATTAGATAACATTTTCCAGCTTGTCCCATGAGATTAAGGTTTTTCAGCTACCATGTTCAAGCAGACATCACAAGAAAAATAGATTCCTATTCTTTGTAAATGTAAGTAAAAACAATCATTAACACAATACTAGGAAATTTAATACGTTAATGCTTTAAAAGGATTATGCATCACAACTAAATGTTTATCCCAGTAATGCAAAGTTGAGAGAATACATAAAAACATGTTAATATCATATTAATACATTCATACAAATATCATGTGACTACATAAGAATCTCTAAAAACTCCAACACACTTTCCTACTACAATATGGGACAACTGAAGAATAGAAGGGCACTTGCTCAACTGGAAAAAAGCACCTGAAAAGCCCCACCGCTCACTTGGTGTTTCCCTGCCAAAGATGAAATATTCTCACACAGATTGAGAACAAGAGAAAGAGTCTTGTTTCAGTATTTTGTCAATATGCTACTAAAAATACTGATAGAGAAGCAAAGTTATAAAAATTAATAAAGTCTATTAAGATTTAAAATAGTAAAATATCGCTGCTTTCAGATCACATGATCTTGCTGATAGAAAAATCCTAGAGCATCCAAAAAATATATATCAGAACATCTAAATGGATTTAGCAGGGCTTCAATACATAAAAATTAATTGAATTTCCACACGTCAGCAAGGAAAAATAGACAAATGAACTTGAGGGAGCAATTCTATTTATAATACCATAGAAGGGCACAATAATGTGTATTATATTCAACAAAACATATACAAGAATTACAATTTTTTTGGAAAGCAATTAAAGAAAATCCATGTGTGGCGGGCTGTGCCGGCCCTGCCACAGGGCACGCCAACAGCTTTTGAGCCTGGAGGTGGTGGCGCATACTTGGAATCCCGGCTTTGGGGAGGCTGAACACAGGCGGGTCACTACCAGTCTGATTTACATAGTGAGACCTGTACACCCTGTAGACCTCGTCCTAAATTCGTAAAAAAAAAAAAAAAATCCATGTAAATGGGAAAAAAAATCATGTTCATAGATCAGAAAACTGATGATAGGATGGCAGCATTCCTCAAGTTGATTTAATAAATCCCAATCAAAATTTACTTTCTGGGGCTGGGGAGATGGCTCAGTAGAATAAGCGCTTCCCTGGCAAGCGCAAGGGTCCGAGTTCAATGCACAGTTCAGCCAAAAAAAAAAATTATTTTATTTTATTTCCAAAAGCTGAGGAGCTATTTCTAAAATTTCTATAATATTTCAAGAATTTTGACCAGATAAGCCAATCTTAGAAGAACAAAGCTAGTGGGCTGTCACTCTGCCCAACTGTAATACCTAGAGCCAAAATGATCAAGTCAGTACAGTGCTAAAGGACAATCAGTGCAAACACCAAACTGGGGCCTAATATACATATATATTAAAGTAAAAATATATATTATTATAACATTAATTTATTGAGAAACAAATAGCAGTTTCAAAGCAGATTAGTAGGACAGCTTCAATAATTAATACATTGAATATTGTCTTTACAAAGTTATTCACAGTACAACATGCAGACATGATATCCTGCCTACACACTATTAGACAAATTTTTCTCCTCATTGAATTAAGACAAAGTACCTGCATATCAATCCTAACTATTTTGTATATACAGATACAAAATTGGTATCCCTTTTTTTGTTTAGTTTTTTCAGAGATAGGTATTCCCTTGCCATTTAAATATTGTATGTGCATGAATTCAGCAAAATATTCCAATATAGTCCCGTAGTCCATATTAGTAGTGAGTTTTCCATAAGACTGGCAATGTCAGAAGTGTTGACTGGAGCCTTTTACAAATCAGCATATTAATATGGTTTTATTTTTTGTGCCTCATTTTTATACTTTCTGCTGGATGGTTAGGATCAAGATAAAGCAAGGCCTATATAACAAAAAATGTAGCTTTTATATCTGCCAAGGTCAGTCAAATTTACTCAGGATTTACCCTGAAACCGTGTACAGCAGTTTGTAGATCCTTTGTCAGTGTCAGCCATGTAGATAAGTCACAGCCATTGCTTGACCAATTTGCTCTCTGTGAAAGCCTGAGAGAATGTTTTCTCTCCATGTGACTCTCCTTAGGCACATTCCACATCATTAATCACTTTTCTCTGTGGCTCTATAATCTCCTTGATCAGAAAATTTGGGACACAACTGAGTTACATGATGGTACAGTACAGGTTCTCCTATGCCCTGAGTCTTCACTGACCTTGAAAGGCTAGGCCAAAATGTTGGCTGTTCTTGCAACACTTCTTTCTCTCTAGCTTTTGGTCTGCAAGCTTTAGTTGTTAACCATCCAGAAGAGAAGCTTAATGATATTGTTACTCTATGACATAAGCAGTTGAACTTACCCTCACTATCTGTCTGTATATCAAACATCTTAGAGATAATATGGAACAGGTATTTTCCATCAAGTATTGATATGTTAAACTTCAAATCCCTACAGAGTGTGAAAAAAGTTAAAAAATAAAAAATATTTTAAAAAATAGAAATAAACAATTACCTGTTTTTACATTGAAATTTAGAAATCTAACCATATACAGCATTATAGTAGGACAGTCCTATGACATTGTTTTTCTTGTCTCTTGTTTTCACTTATTTATTGTTTCTTACTGATGAGTGGAAATTCAATTGATTTTTGTGTATTGAAGCTCTGCTAGAGTATCTTCAAGATCTTATATTAGATCATGTACGATTTTTAGATATCACCAAAAACACAAGCAAAAATTAAATAAACTGGTGTTGAAAATGCAAAACTGTTGTGCTTCACAGGCCAGCATCAACGCAGTGAAAAGACAGCCTAGACATTGAAAAGAAGTATGCCTAATACAAGGTTTATTTTCTGGGTATATGAAGAACTTGCAAATCTAATAATTCAAACTTTTAAATGAGCAAAATGTTTAAATAGACATTTCTCCAAAGAAGGTTTATAAATAGCAAAAAATGAAATCCATGTAAAAGTGGTCAACTGATTAAGCTCTGAGGGAACTGTAAATCACAAATGCAATGAGACAACACTTCACTCCTTCTAGGACAGCCATGATCGAAGTGAGATAATGATAACAAATGGTGGGTAGAAATGCAGAGAAACTAGAAATGTTGAATATTTCTGGCACTATTAGAAGATTGTACAGGGCCAGGGAGATGGCTCAGTAGAATACGCATTTCCCTGGAAAGCACAAGGGCCTGAATTCAATCCCTGGCTCAAACAAACAAAAAAAAAAAGATTTTATAGTCAGTTTCTAATATAGTTGACATGTCTTTAAAACATTGAACACTGACCATATGACCCATAATAAGTCTGTGTGTGGTGAACTGCTACTCCTGATCTGCCAAGAAAAATGGAAACATTTTTTCCACATAGGAACTTATATAAAAACATTCATGCAGCATTACTGTAGCAAAAATGTAAAGAACTTCAAGATCTTTCAACTGAAGAATGGACAAATTCTTCAATCATGAAGATACTCTTCTTCCAAGAGCTTTTATACTGAAATCCTTGCATTTGTACCTATGGTCAATTTTGAGATTTTTCTGTGGGTGGCAGCAGGAATGATTGAAATACATTATTTTGCTGGTGAAATCCACCAAAGTGCCATTGGCCATTGTTGACAAGGCAGTCTTTGTTAAATAAATATGTTTCTAAGAAACTATAAAGATACACTGTAATGTTGTTCAACAATAAACAAGAATGAGGTACTCATACATGATACATGGCACATAAAGTATATTCAGGACACTACAAAGTACACTTTATACCTAGTATACTTGGAAGAAGCTGGACACAAAAAATATAGCACATAATTCTGTTTGTAAGATATGTTTTTAATAGGCAAATCCATTGAGACAGCAACTGGATTACTAATCCAGGGTCTGTGGGAAGAGAAGATTAAGAAATGACTGCCACTGATGCAAGGCTTTGCTTTGAGATAATGAAATTGTACTAGAATTAGTGACAAATGTTTCACAATGCTATGTATATACTGAAAACCATTCTAGTGTGTTTACTATTAAAACATTTCTTCATGCTAGTTTGAAATAACAGTATATATCAAGCAAGATTCTTGCAGTTGAAAGTAATGGAAAATCCAGTATCAACTTGCTTCAGCAATAAGAGAACATGTATGGGCTTCTGTAACAAGGAAGCAATTCCACAAGGGTGACTTGACCCAAGCGTTCAAGGCCCGCAGGCTTGCTATTTCCCACATCAGCCTCAGATCTTATCAGGCTCACACTGGAAGGGAAGCCTCCCTACCTCTCTCAGAATATCCTAACAAGAATCCAGTTTCTATACCCATTCCTGAGCCAATTTCAAGTCTAAGGAAGGTTTGTGTCATGCATTTGACCTTTGTAGCAGGGAAGGGACCCACCAGAAGTTTAACAACCAAGATAGAAAATTTCCAACAATGTTACCAAGTGGAGAAAAACAGATAAATGGGCTCTGAAGACCATACAGCAGCATATAACTATTAATAACAGGAAAAAATTGCCAAACTAGGAAATCTGTCTAGTTGCAGCTTATAATCTTGACAGAGTATCAACTTGCTTAAGTACTCTTAAATGTATTCCTTTTCTCAATTTGAATCCAAATCTTGTTTGAGTTAGATATTATACTCAATATTTCACATTCATTTTTAAGTATAAATGTTCATCTGCCACTGCATTGAATTAGTCCACCTTTTATGTAATGGATTGAAAGATGACCCCTAAAGAATATGTGTGTGTCCTAACTCCTTCATCTAAAGATTTTGCATGATAAGAAAATAGTTTCCTTTGTAGAAATAACTGATTCACAGACTTTCAGAAAGAATCATCCAGGATTACTCGGGGGGGGGGGGTTCTAAGTGCCAAATGTTCTTACAAAAGACAAAAAAGATGATATGGAAGAGAGGTCATGAGCAGATAGAGGAAGCAATTGGAGTTGTGCAACTCATTAAAAGTTCACAATCTCAAGACTGGAAGAGACAAGGACAGATTTCACCCAAGAGTCTGAGGGGTAACACTGTCTTCCAGCTGCCTGTTTTCAGACATGTCAAGAGGTATAAAATGATAAATTTATTTTGTTTGAAACCACCAGCCTTATGTAATCATATCATGGTAGCACTAGAAAATAATCCCACCCTGATATTACTATAGATAGTAGAGTTGGAAAGAATTGTCTCTGTTCTTATAAACTTTGGTTTGTTTTTTTTTAAAAAAACACATGAATATAGAAGGTTTCTAATCATACATCTCATATATTTTTATAGGAGGAGGTAAATAAAATTGCTGTTTCTCTACCCTTTCACAATCTTTTCCATCTCTAAGTCAAAACAAAGCAGAATGACAAATAAAAGACTAGAAAAATGAATATCTAAAGTTAGTCATACAAAGGGGCGAAACATGCTTACCTCTTTAAAAAATGGTGCTAGAAAAACTGGCTTTCTACATAATAAAACTGAACTTTGACCCAGGTCTATCACAATGCACTAAGCTAAAGTCAAAATGGATTATAGATACAAACATTAAAAAAAAAAAAAAACCACTAAATCTCCTAGAAGAGAAAGTAGGAGGAACTCTTGAAGACATAGGGGTATGCAAAGAGTTCATGAACAAAAATCAAACTGCATGGGTAATACTTGAGACAATTAATAACTGGTACCTCCTCTTATTTTCTGCATCAAAAGAAATTACAAGCAAAGTGAAAGACAACGTGCAAAAATTCTTAACTAATAAGCTCTCGGACAAACGTCTTCTGTCTAGAATTTATAAAGAACTAAAAAACATTAGAGTCCCAAAAATTAAAGACCCAATCCAGAAATGGGCATCCAAGATGGACACACACTTCTCAGAGGATGAAATTATAGAACCTAATAAATACATGAAAAAATGCTCCACATCATAAGCCATCCATGAAATGCAAATTAAAACAACACTGAGATGCTATATCACACCAGAAAGAATGGCCATCATAAACAAATCAACCAACAAATGTTGGAGAGGCTGTGGGGAAAAGAGACCCCTTCTCCACTGCTGGTGGGAATGTAGACTGGTGCAACCATTATGGAAATCAGTGTGAGACTTCTTAAAAAACTACAACTGGAAATCTAATTCAAGCAAGCTATTCCTCTACTGGGAATTTTCCCAAAAGAACTAAAAACCCCATATCGTAGTGATATATATGCACCTATGTTTATTGCAGCACAATTTGTGATCACCAAATCTTGGAAGCAACCAAGATGCCCATCACCTGAGGAGTGGATGAAAAAGATGTATTCTTACACAATGGAGTCTTACTCAGCTATAAAGAATAATAAACTTGAAACCTTCATATGTAAGTGGTTGCCACTTGCAGATACACTCATAAGTGAGATAAATCAAACCCACATGTTTCCCTAATGTAAGAACTCAAAAGAAACAAAAATAGAAAGGTATAACACATTTAAGTGGAAAGTGAGAGCTTAAAGATTAAACGATGAAAGGGCAAGCAGAAAAGCTAAGAAACATGGCAGGGCTAAAATTGTACACTTATATACACAAGATGGGTAAGGCAATGATCCTGAGAATCTCCTTCAGGTTTTTGAAACTAGCAGTTAATTGGTAGGATTCCCACCCTAACTATCTATGTATGCTGAGACCTATGATCTAAGCAACTGCACTGAGGACAGCAATGTGTGATACTAGGGCTATGCTTGGAATGCCTGTTATCCTGGTCTTCTAAATGCATACTGCTCCTAAGGTCATATTAATTGCTGCTATACTCTCTCTCAAGTAAATGTTTGTTTTTTAAAAAAGCTAATAAGAAAAAAATGTCATAGGACTGTCCTGCTACAACGTTGTATATGGTTAGGTTTCTAAATTTCTGTGAAAAAAATGTAATTGTTTATTTCTGTACATTTTTACTATTTTTTTTATTTTTTTCATATTCTATAGGAATTTAAAGTTTAGCATATCAATGATTGATGGAAAATTCTTGTCCCATGATATGTCTAAGGCATCTGATATTCATACAGATAGTAAGTTATGCTCAACTGCCTATGTTATAGGGTAATAATATCATTAAGCTTCTCTTCTGGAGAGTTAACAGCTTAAGTTTGCAAACTAAAAAGCTAGAGAAAAAGATGGGTTACAAGGATATCCAATATTCCATCCATAGCCCTTCAAGGTCAGTGAAGACTCAGGACATAGGAGAACCTGTACTGTAACATCCTGTAACCCAATGATGTCCCAAATTTTCTGATCAAGGAGATTATGAGCCCACAGAGGAAAGTGATAAATGATGTGGAGTATGCCTAAGGAGAGTCACATGGAGAGAAAACACTCTCTCAGGCTTTCACAGAGAGCAAATTGGTCAAGCAATGGCTGTGACTCATCCACATGGCTGACACTGACAAAGGATTTACAAACTGCAGTACAGGGTTTCAAGGTAAATCCTGAGGGGATTTGATTGATCTTTTCAGACAAAAGTTACATTTTTTGTTATATAGACCTTGCTTTATCTTGGTCTTAACCATCCAGCAGAAAAGTTTAAACATGTGGTATAAAAAGTAAAGCCATATTAGTATGCTGAGCTGTAAATAGCTCAAGTCAGCAACTTCTGACATTGCCAGTTCTTCAGATAACCCACCACTATCATGGACTACTGGACTATATTAAATTGTTTTGCTGAATTCACGCACTTACAATTTTTGAATGGCAATGGAATAGCCATCTCTGACAAAACTAAACAAAAAAGGGGAATGTAAATGAAAGACCATTTTATAGTGAAGATGATATAGATAGATATAGATATAGATATAGATATAGATATAGATATAGACATAGATATAGATAGATATAGATATGCAAAGTAGTTAGCATAGATATATAGCTACTTTCTCTAAGTTCAATGAGAAGAAAGTTTTGAAATAATAGTATTTAGACAAAATATGTCTGCAGCTTGTACTATGAATAACTACTACGAAGACAATATGCAATATATTAATTATTATAAGTGTGTACTAATTTGTTTGAAACTCCCATTGCTATTTCTTTCTCAATAAAATTAATAAAACAAAGTTAATCACATGTGACATTAAAAGAGGAAAAATACAAAATAGTCTTTCTTTTTTTTCTTTAGTTAGTACAGGGCCTACAAGGTCTCAATACACAGACTGGACTTGTAGTGTTCCTCCTGGCATGTACCACCGCACCTAGTCTTAGGCACCATCTCAGCACACCCCATGGCCAGGGCTGGCATAACATGCCAGGGATCAAACCCCGACCGCTGTGCCTACCAAAGCAGGGACTTCAGTCCACTGAGCTATCTTGCCAACCCTAAAGTAGTCTTTCCATAAATTTGTGTGAGGAAGAAAAACGAAAGATCTGTAGGTAGAGTGGTAGTAAATGTCAAAAAGGTATCTTATGTATCAGTCAATGCTTAGGGAAGCAGATTTATTCGAAGATATATAAATGTATTAGGATTCATAAGATGGTTGCTCACCTTACAGCAGCTACCTACAGAGTCAGGTGTGGGAAGGCCCAGTGAAGATCTGAAAATCCAGTTGATAGCCTGGGGCTCACTGTAGTGTCCCATGGAAGTCTGCTTCAAGAGACTGGAGCACTAAAAGGTGGTAGGGTCTATACTGTGGACTGACAGGTCTATGCTGGAAGCCAGGAGATGACATCCAAGGGGAAGGGGAAGACTGGAGCTCCCATGAAGGAACAAAGTCAGCCATCCTTCTTCATTTTCCTTTTATTCCATTCGGGCTATAAGTCCCTTGGTCAGTGCCACTTGCACCCTCTTGGGTTTCTGCGTTCTGTGACTCTTCCTCCACACCCAGAAGTATGCTGATCGAGTTTAGCTGGGCATTTCTTGTTCAATGTGACACAATCAGTTACCTATCACAGACTCTACAGAATGGAGACCATCAGGTATGATGTTAGCATTCATTTCAAGTGTGACTAAAAAGAGTGCACAATTCAAGAGGGGTTGCAATTTCAGAGTGGAAAGAAGGGGACTAATACAGGCACCAGGAAGAGTCTGGAGGCAGAGCCCACAGGAAGGAGGGGGCCACACATGAATTTTAAATGGAAAGATGGAGATCTTGTCCTTATATTGTAGAAAGATGAAGCTCATGGTGGTTGTAGATAGACATGGTGAGAGTTGGGGTAGAAGAAAGGATGGAGACATCCCCCCAAACGTGATTTCTTACATGTTTCTCTGTAGAACAATAAGTAGTGTTTCACCCAAAGTTGAGGAGGAAGTGAGTAGGAAATGATGGCTCTTTAGCATCACTAAGGATAGTGACCAGAGTTTGCCCGGGCCACCAGAACCTATATGTCCTTAGGGTCATTTTTAATGTTGAGATTTCTCCAGGAGGGTAGAATAAGATCAGAGGGAGAATTTCAGTCACTGATTGAGAGTATGGTTTCCAAGTACTTGGAGAGATTCAGGTCCTGCTAAGGAGGAGGCACCGTAGCCAACACTGAAAGGCAGTCAGGACAGAAATGAAACTAAAATCCTGAGGTGGCCTGGGATAATGGAGTAGCCAGAGTCAGGGGGTGACTATTCAGAGTGAAAGGCAAGGTTTTTAAATCTAGGAATTTACTAGAAAATCTGAATAAATTCAGTAGTTTTGTTAATAGTATTTCCCAAGGTTAGTTTTGGTAAGTGCACTGTCTTAGTTAACTCTTCTGTCAATGCTGGGACAAATGCCCAGCACCCAAAATGAAGGAAGGGAAGGTTTATTTACCTCACAGTTACTGGAGGATTCGGTCCATCTTCACAGTCCAAGGCAGAGCAGCACAGGGCAGAAAGCAACTTTCCATGGGGGCGACAAAGAGCATGAGCGAGGAGCAGCAGCAGCAGCTCAGGCAGCTGGCTTCTCTCCCCTCCTTCTGTTGTGATGCAGATTCCCTGCCCCAGGGCTGGTGTGGCACCCACACCCACCATAATCAGTCACAGACTCCAGAAGCTGGCCTCAGACTGCACAAGGCTTTAGGGGGACACAAACCATAACAGGTACCATGGTTATATAATATAGCATTAGTGGTTAAAGGATATTGAAGAACTCTACTATCTTTGAACTTTTCAACCCAAATGCCCATCAATTGAGAAATGGATAGAAAAGATGTGCCATTTAAGAAAGATAAACTTGAGGCTTTTCTAGGGAAATGGATGCAGCTAGAGGCCATACTCGGAAGAGAAATAAGTCAGAATCGCA
The DNA here is from genome assembly GCA_004027165.1 of Ctenomys sociabilis. Taxonomy (NCBI): domain Eukaryota; kingdom Metazoa; phylum Chordata; class Mammalia; order Rodentia; family Ctenomyidae; genus Ctenomys; species Ctenomys sociabilis. Next base: position 13,907 of record PVKA01018244.1, read on the forward strand.
TCTGTAAACATTTTATTGTCTCCCTAGTGTAAGACCTGAAAGAGGAAATAAAATCTGAAAGGTACAGTAGGTACTGTGTAAGGGAAAGGGACTGAGCAAAAGGAATAAAAAATTGGGATGAAGGAAAGGAGAAAAGGAAGGAAGAAGAGAAAGAGAAACTGTGTAAGTATACGCACATGACAGCTAAGATGACCGGCTACTAATTTCTATCAGTTTTTTGAAGGTAACAGTTAATGCTTAAAATTTTACTTTGATCAAATTTATGCACTAATGTCTGCAATCTGAGTAGATGCACTGAAGACAGCAATGTGCAATATAACAGTCACCACTGAATACCTATTATCTTGGGTTTTTATTTGAACTTGCGTATCGTTTCTAATGTCCCATCCATTATTTTTCTATTCTCCTTAAAATAACAAAGAAACGCCTGCCAATCTAACATCACTTTAGGATAAGAAATTTGAAAATTCGTAGGCAACTCTGAGCCCAGGCAGGGTGACCTGGCTCACAGACCACGGGGGACGGGGGGACACAGGCAGCCTGGTGAGGTGCCCTGTGCCAGCAGGCAGGGAGGCCCCTCTGCTGGGCAGGGTGGACCTTCCTGTTTCTGCATCCAGACTCCACCACTAGGCACTCAGCACAGGTACCCTACTCAGGACTCTGCAGCAGGAGTGAGGAGGTGTCTCTGTACTTGAACCTCCACCAGGCTGACCCATTACATAGCAGACGCTCACTGTCTCAGTATAGCCAGGAAACACAAACATAGGTCAACTCGAAGTTTCAAAAGCATCTAAAATCCAAGGATCAGACTCATGTTTATACTCCTCTGTAGCTGAAGATGATCACTTTAAAATTTTTAAAAATTAAATATTTGAATTTTTTGAAAAAGTAAACTACAATTAATCTGAATTTCTATTTTAATTTTTTTGAGATAAAATAGCTGAGTCAAATTAAATTCCCTTTGGCTCATTTTCTAACCCTGTTCCCATGTCAGTGTGTCATAGACGGTAAAATATAGAGTACTAGCCTCATATGTTAAAGCTTCAAAATAGTTCTTGTTTTGAAAAAAAAATTCTGTTTTTCAAAATAACATAGAGTGGTCCCAAGTAATAATGACACAGATAAATTCCTAGGTATGTGAGACTGAACTGGACTGAAAACTTGAAGTCCTGAGATTTCAAATCTCTTTAAATTGCAGGGTAACATAGCACACTTCTTGTTTTATTTTGCATAGCATGGATTTAGGGGCACAAACTCAAAGCCAGACTTACATGGTTCAAATCCTAGCTCTGTCACTTAGTAGCTGTATGATCCTAGATATTCATATATTTACATCTTCTTTTATAAAATGGGGATAATGCAGTAATAGTACCAACTTCATCAGATTTTTTTCCAAAGATTGAGTTAGCACTTAAGTCTCATAACAGTATTTAATGTTTCACAATCATGTTATTTAAATTTTCTACCTGTAATATGACTTGACTAATTATCTTTGGCACAAACTTTATTGCATAATCTTAATTCATTTATGGATTTTTGTCTTCCTACATCAAACTCTTAGGAAAATCTCATGGTCAATATTCTTTCCACTGTACTGGGGAGATAGCTCAGAGATCTAAGGCCCCCTGCCTGGCAAGCACAAGCACCTGAGTCCAATTCCCGATACCACATGCCGTGCCGGCTGCAGAATCCATGTGTGCCAAGCTTGCAGCTGAAATCTGCCCTGGAGGCGCACGCTCGTAATCCCAGCCCTGGGGATGCTGAGACAGGAGGATCACTACAAGTCCAAGCTGCATAGTGGGATCCTGTACCGAATAAGTAAATAATTTTTTTTAAGCTTAAATACTTTCCCTTTTACACATAATTTTTTAAACCACATGCAATGGTGGCTAAGACTTATTCCATAAAGTTCAACAAATCTATATCAGAAAGGAAAAAAGAATGCAGAGGCTTTGAACCCCACTAACCTAACAGCCCGGCCCGATGACCTCGCTGCCTTCCTCCCACTCTCACAGCCGGTTGGCAACCCTTAGCACACACAGGGCAGCGCAAGCATTCCCTGCTGAGGCTCAACACCTGAACTCGCGGTTTAAAGCAGGACAGCTTCATTCTCTCACAGCTTCAGTCCCGGGCCAGCTGGCTCGAAGGGCCAGGAAATGGCAGATGGGCCTGGCGGGACAGAGGTGCTCAGTTCACGGGGAGCAGGGGTGCAGTGCTGGAGAGGAAGGGATGGGAAACCAGGCCTGGACCCCAGGGCCACACTCGTGACCGGCCAGGACAAACAAGAGGCACGCCCCTCCAATCACAAGGGCGGACCCCAGAGCCAATGACGTTGAAGTTCCACCCTAAGCACCACACCAGTGTTTTCAGAAGGTACTAGAGAACCAGAGAACTGTGCCACCCTCTGCATGCGGGATTCCGGCAGCTCCACACCTGCCAGAGACCTGCAGAGCTGTGGGTTGCTGGGGACTTCAGGAGCAGACAGTGCTCCAGCCCTCTCTCTTTGGGACTCCCACCTGAAGCCAGTTCCTGCTCTGGGTTCCATAAAAAGGGTTTATCTGGTCACAAGGCAAGAAAACCATGTTGTCTCAACCCATCACTGCCAAAGAAAACTGGGTCTTCTCACGAACCTCCAACATCTTTTCTAGGGTATAGCTTCGCATTTGATGTCAAAAGAAATGCAAATGGCATGAAAGAGAATGCGATCCAAAAGGCAGGTAATTCGCAGGCCCTGTTCCTCAGTCGAAATGCTGCTTTGTCCCGGACACTTGTCTCTGTAATAAAGTTTATTGTTCACAACCACTTTGTGAAGTAGATGTGATTTTCTCTACTTTCTATGTGAGGACACTAAAACACACAGAATTTAAGCATGTGCCCAAGGGTGGTATTCAGAAGAACAAAAGAAGACAGAAGCCCTTGGGATAAACTTGGGGCACTGCCTTTCCATGACTCCTGAGGTGGTTGGTTCGTCAGAGCTGAACAAGCCACCCAACAAGTGTTTTGCCTCAGTTTTTTTTTTTTTTCCAGAACCAGGGATTGAACTCAGGCCCTTATTCCACTGAGTCATCTCCCTGGCCCCTTGCCTCAGTTGAGTCTAAAGCAGTGTGGGCACACAGATCCACTCATCCACCAAAGGATTTCTGCTGAGCTCTTGCAACAGTGTGCTAAGTAAGCTGACAAATTTGAGACAAAGCTTACACAAGGGAAGGAATTTCCTTCTGACAACTGCCTGCCAGTAAATGCCCAATTAATAAGAAAGATTGCAGCATCAGACCCAACCTCACAGCCCTATAAAACAAGCCTTGGAGAAGAGTTCAGTCTTCATTATAAAACAGGCAGGACCGTGCACATTAAATCACTCAGTTAAGTTTATTCTGGTAAAGACATGCGCAGGAGTGTTCGCAGTCTTAGTCCATCTGCTCCCTACTCTGGAGATTTTTAGGCAGACCATAATGTCATTACACCTGAGCTTACCTCTTCTGGTGGAAAGAAGTGGCTTAAATACCACAGCAGGAGCTTCCAAAGGAGGCGATAGGCCACCTTCCAGCAGACCATGGTAGCGGCCCCGGAAGGAATGAGTGGAAAAGAGAATAAGTGAAGAGGAAATGGACAGGCAAGGGGCTCTGGACCCTAATCTCAGGACTCCCTGTCCCACGGCAGCATGCACAGCAGGCCTTTCCAGAGTCTGGGACGATGGTAGTTCTCCAGTATTGTAACAAGTACTTGAGATACTCAACTTATAAAGAGGAAAGTTTTGCTCTGACTTGCAAACCCATTGCCTTTGAGCCTGTGGTAAAGCGGTAGGCAGGGAGGGGCTGCTGCAGCACAAGGCTCCTCTCAGGCCAGGATACAGAAGCAGAAGACCAGGAAGTTGCAGTCCCACAGCCCCCTTTGAAGAGACAACTCCTGGAGTCTATACATCCAAAGACAGGTCCCACCTGCGAAAGATTCCAGCCCCACCCAAGCCTAAGCCTTCGGCACTGGGCCTCTGGGGACACAGCAGTGATCAACGGTGGATCCTCTCAGAGTGAAGGGCTGATCCCCAAAGTGCCTCCCATGGCACCGTAGTAAAAACCCGTGACTGGAGAGTCAAGCAGCCCTTGTACCCAGCCCGTCACTGCCATGCTCACTGGTGTGCATTTGATCACTTTGGACCTCAGTTTCTTCCACAGGAAAGACTGGTAGGTTTTGGTAATTGATGTTCCCCAGCCCTTGGGAGCAAACTCATGAAATAGCCACTCCCTCCCCCTAGCAGGTGCCTTGTCCAGTCAAGTGACCTCACAGTTAAAGGTTACTGGTGGTTGGAACGGCATAGAAGGAAAGATGGAACTTTGCCAGAGCACAGGTCAGATGTGACCCTCGTAAGAGAGGCACCTCTGCCCTGGGTGAGAGGCAGGACCAAAGAAGAAGCTCCGCCACTCCTTGTTCCCTCCTTTGTTCAAATCCTGGAGCCTCAGGTCTCTGGTGTGATAGCTGCACCCCAAGCCAGAAGCCCTGAAATGAAATTAGGAAGTAGCCTACCTCAAAGAGAGAAGCAGGGCGATGCATCAAAAGTAATTAAACACAGATGTGTGCAGCCTTGCTGACAAATGAAATGAGGTGTCAGGGAACCCACATAGGAAGGAGCCACGAAATAGGTGGCTGAGGAGCCTTCCAGCAAAGCTAGCGGACCTGGGAGGGCTGTGAGCGCTACTAAGCCCTCTTGTGGGGGACCCAAGGAGTCTCAGACTCCTCCACCAGGCTGAGTGCCCACGTGGAGACACTGCCACATGTGGCCGCGCCTCCCACACAACCTCCATGGGAATGTGGACGCATTTTTCCAAAATGTTTAAAGCCTGTTTCTGTGAAAAAAAGATCAGTCAAGTACAATAATATTACTGATAATTAGGAAAACAGTCCCAGGACACATCTGCTACCCCACACAAGAGCTGCTCCCCAGTGCCCCCTGCCCCTCTCATCCCCCTCAACAGGCATCTGTAAGAGAGGACCCGAGGGCCAGGCAGACCCCAAGAGAGCCGGGCAGATTTGCTGCAACTCCTTGCAAACCTGTTCTCTGCATCAAGTAATTTTCATGAGCCTGAATAAATCCTTCCAAGGACAATGAGTAATTTTTATGGTCTTTTGCAGCCATTTAACTAATTACATATCACACATTTTACAGTGTCCCTCCCCCGTGAGTTACCAGCGTGGTGGTTAGCAATGGCCTTGGCCTCTTCTCTCAGAGACCATTCAAAATCACTAGTGAGGGAAATACGTGGCCCCAGATGTCCTTCTACCCATGTCTTCTCTGGTCTTCCATGCTATGCGGTTCCCTCATCCAGGCTGCTGGAGAGCCTCTTCGTTCTCTGAAGTAGTGAGGTCCCGTTCCAGTTGCGTGTGGCCTTTCCCCCACTGCCTCCAGCTATCCCTTTAATTCAGCAACCAAGTGGGCTAGCTCTGAAGGACACAGAGATGCACAGATCTCTTCTGGAGAGGACAATAGATACATAAGTGAACAGTTGGCCACCTATGAGGTGAGGGCATAGCTTACCCAGCTCTTGGAGCTCGAGAAGGCCTTTCTGTCCTTGAGGACAAGAGAGGTGCTATGGGAGTGAAGTCTTGCCACTGGGGCAGGAATTCTTATGGAAGAGTCCAGGGAAAGTGCAGTAGCAGGCACAAAGGTTTCCCATTCGACACTAAGTACTAAAAACCCCAACCCTGCTTAGCTTCTGAGAACAGACAAAATCTGGCACATTAGGGGTGGTATGGCTGTAGACAATAGACACAAAGGTTAACAATGGCTTTGCATGTTGGGGAACTGTGAACATTTCTGATGCTCAGACTATCATGCAGGGAGCTGGGAGGGAGGGGAACAGTGAGAAGGCTGGGGGCCTGGGGACAGGTTTTTGGGGTACCCTCGGCCATGCGGGTTCTGACCTGAAGCAGTGGGGGAGCATCACAGGCTTTTACAGTGATGAAGCAATGTGGGATTTTGGAAGATATGAGATGGTGTAGCATGGAGAAAGAGTAACGCATGAGGTCATTTTACAGACAGAGGCAGGAGCAAAGGAACAAGGGAGCCTGGGCAGGGATTCAGTCAGTAACTGACTCATTGGGCTGGTGAAGGAGAGCAGGGGCAGATTACACCCGGTTTAAGGCTGGGACGGAGGAATGGTGGTGTCATCCTTCCAGATGGGAAAGAAATGAGGGTTGAAAAAGGAGGTAGTAAGTGTATTTGTAGATTATGAAGCTGAAGCTTTTGATGAGACACCCTGCTTAATAAAAAAAAAGTCTTTTTCATCAATTATGCCAAACACTTGGCAAAGGCATAGGCAGCAGAAGCCCTCCTGCACGGCCAGTGGAAAGGCAAAATGATACAAACACTTCGGCAGAGAACTGGGTGGTTTCTTGCAAAACTAAACATTTTCTTTCTATATGATTCAGCAGTCACTCTCCTTGGTATTTACCTAAACGAGCTGTGCACTTACGTCAATGCAAAAAAACCTGAGTGTGAATATTTACAGCAGCTTCATGCACAATTGCCAAAGCCTGGAAGAAAACCGAGGCATCCTCTGGTAGGTCAATGAATAAATAAACTGTGGTTCTTCCTGATGACAGAATATTACTCAGCAACAAAAACAAATGACTGCTAACCCATGCGAAGAAATGGGAGAAGCTTTGAATACACGTCCTAAGTGAAGTGATCTAATCCAAAAGGCCATGTACTCTGTGAGTCCTGTGGTGCGACATCCTGCAAGAGGCAACTCCCCACTGCCAGGAAGACTATGGAAGGAAGGGAACGAAGGCCAGGCAGCAAAACTATTCTACACGATGTCGTGAAGAACACGAGCCATCACATAGCCATGAAAGCCCATAGAATGTACATCACGGAGCGGGAGCACTACTGTAAAAATGAATTAGGGCCGGGGAGATGCTTGGCAGTCTAAGCACCTGCCTGGCAAGCGCACATCCTGGGTTCAATCCTTAGTACTGCATACCATGCCAACCCTGGAATCCCAGGAGCACTGTGCCAGACCCAAAACTGGGCATGGTGGCTCATACCTGTAATCTTAGTGCTGGGGAGAATGAGGTAAGAGGATCACTACAAGTCTGAGATGCATGGCAAGACCCTGTACTAAATAAATAAAATATTTTTAAATAATTAAAAAATGTTGGGACCAGGGAGATGGCTCAGTGGAATAAGTGCTTCCCTGGCAAGCGCAAGGGCCTGAGTTCAATCCCCTGTTCCACCAAAAAAAATTTTAAATGTTGAATTCAAAAATGTTATTGATTTCTGGTCTCTTTTAGACCACCTCTCCCTTGTCAGAATGTGCATGCCCAGGGCAGTGATGGCTTGGCCCTTACAGCTTTCAATGATGTGAGCAGCCCACTGTGGCATGTGTGTCAGGGGTTTGCCACCACTGACCTTATACATATGTGGCTAAGATTCATCCTTCCAATAAGCTTCTGGTGCTAGAGTCCCTTCAGAAGGTTTAGACATGGTTGCATTGTAGTGGAAGAGGTGAGAGAGAGTTGTAGAACATGGTCACCAGAAGGGGTTGGACAGCCATCACTCCATCTTAAAGATAAGACCAACATAATCCTGGAGAAAAAATCGATTTCTTCAGTGTCACCTAAATCATTTCCTAGTGTCACCTCAATCATTGGGGGCTGGAAGATGTTAGCTGAGAAGCAATGGTTGTCTAGTCCAGTAGAGCAGAATATCAATAGAAAGGGACAAAGCAATGTAATGCTCGCTGTGAGTGACAGCACACTCGGGTGCAAGGAGCAGATCTAGGTCAGGCCTGGCCTTCAGCAGGGCATGCAGACATAGCCCCCACCACAGCCCTTTTTACTTTTTTTTTTTTTTTTCAGGCAGCTTCACATTGAGCTACTCAGGCTGGGCTTTACTAAAGACCTTCCCAGATATCTGGGATTACTGGTGTGTGTTCCTGTTTTGGTCCCACTGCTTTCTTCTTCCTGAATTCTCTGCCAGCACATGGGATAAGAATCCTCTCTCCTGAGGAAGCCCCAGGCTCTCCCACCCAATGAAGGCAGCACTCCCCTCCCCTCAGGCTGCCTCATCTGCTCCAGCCTCACTGACCCAGTGCGACCCAGTGCGTGTCCCCAAGGCACCCACGGGCTGAGGAGCCCTCACTTCCAGCCCATTTGAAGAGAAAAAGCAGTTTCATCTGCTTTTTGGTTTGGCTTAAAAGATTCTTGAAAATTAGATATTTGTATCAAGTGACAGACAACAACCAGAAATTTGAAACCCAATAAAAAGTCCTTTTTGATTAAAAAAATCTCTTCCGTATGTTTGGAAACCAATCTGCTCTCATATTAATTGAATGTACTGACCTTACACATGCAAAGTCATTTCTTAAGATCTTTCTTTTACGATCCTCAGTTCAAAAGCTTTGGATTCCAAAACTTTCCTCATGAGGTTCTGATCGTTTTCAAACAATAACTGCTCCCAGCTCAGCGTGTGAAGCCAGCCAGAGACTCAGCAAGCCCTGTGGTGTCCCTTGTCATTTCCGATGTGCTCTGTGCCACCTTGGACCTGAGAGCTGCAGAATCCGCAGGTATCCATGACATATGGCTCAGTGTAGCCAACCATGGTGGGATCACTCGCTTCATGGGCAGATGCCAAGACAGAAAGTAAGAACCTGGAGGATGACTGCAGCCCTCAGTCTAGCCGCCGCTGTGACTACGCAAGATGCAAGATACAGTCTGTTATTCTTAAGGGTCTCTTGAATCTGAAACTACTCTCAGGCCTTTCTCATCAGTCTGCCTGAATACTGGGATTCAAAAGTCTTGTCTTCAGTCATCTTAGACAAAAGAAATCAGAGGACTTGAAATACTTTTAAAACTAGGAATAGTCCAAGAAGGTCCCAAGTGCTTTCTTGTTTATATTTGTTTGTTTGTTTTGCTTTGTTTTGGCAGAACTGGGGATTGAACTCAGGCCCTTGTGCTTGCCAGGGAAGCACTTATTCTCTGAGCCATCTCCCTGGCTTCCCATGTGCTTTCTTGGATCCCAAACCAACGTCAGTAATTCAAAAAGCCCTAACCAGTGACAGGGTCTGCTGCCTCTGACTCAGGCAGCAGGTTGCATTGCAGATAAGTTAGTCAGTGTCATATGGGGGAAATTAAGATTCGCTTATAAACACCCAGAAAAAAATCAGGGAGCGCTTTCCCTTTGAAGTGCTCAGTGACGATTTTGGAGGCTTTGCCATCTCCTCTCAGCTATTCCAAGCAGTCATGCATCCAGCCACACAAAATTATCAGATGCTGCAAGGACATGGGTCCTTGTATACAGCCTCTCCTTCACCGGCACATCCACCCCCACTCACCCCACCTGGCAAACTCCCCTTCATCCTTCTGGAAGTAATTCAGAATCCTCTTCTTGGGGCCTTTTGTCTAGTCCTTGGTTCCAAAGTCTCAGAGGTCACAGCTTTGTCGTGGTTGCCATCTTGAACTCATTGCTCCCTCCCTCTGGGCTCCCAGGACCTTAGTGCTCTATTTTTGCTTCCAGGGCAGCACTAGCCTGTGGCCATAGCCTGCTGACATCTCCGTTGTCCTGCCTGACTGTGCAGTCCTGAGGACACGCCCAGCAGGCACTCTGGTGATGACTGGTGTCTCCTAGGCTGCGGAACAGTAGACTCGGCCAATCTGTGACATCCTCAAAGAACGTTCTGCACTGGCTTGTGAGGACAGTTAAATTTTGAGTTTTGTTTGCTTATATTAGAAAATCGCATTGTCAATATACAATTAAATTGTATTTAAAACAAGTTTTAAGCACTCAAAATTCCTCATTCCTTTCTTTGTGCTTTATTTTTTATTTTTTAAAAAATACAAAATAATAAATTAAAAAACAGCATTGGAAATGATACAAAATTTCACTCAACAAAGTAATGGGAATTCAGTAATGGTTGTTATAGTGTATGATGTTATCTTTAAATTAGTTGTTTAGGTTACCAGATATAAACATGAAATATTGGTTTAAAAATGTTGTAAGAATGAAAGGAAAAAACTTAGGCATTAACTGCTCCTTTCGAAAGACCAGCCGAAATCAGAACTACAGTTTTCCAAGGTATTCTGCATATACACACACATGCATCTTTTTTCCCTTCTATCTTTTGCCCTTTGCCTCATCCCAGGTTTTCCTTCCCATTGAACAAATTCTTTCCCTTTCATGGTATCTACTGTATGTCTCAGACTGTATGCTCCCTTTCAGGTTCTCACACTAGAGAGACAATATGATGTTTGCACATGAGGGTCTAATTTATCTCACTTACCAATATAGTCTCTAGTTGCGTCCATTTACCTACACAAGTCTTGAGTTCATCTTTTTTATAGCTGAGTAATGCACTATGTGCAAAAATACCATATCTTTTTTTATCCATTCCTCAGTTGGGTTAGGGTTGTTTTCCATGACAAATCACGCTGCTATAAACATGGCTGCACACGCATGGCTGTGCTATAATGATTTCAGTTCTTCTGGAAAAATACCTAGGAAGGGAATAGCTGCACTGACTGGGACCTGCAGCCCTAGGTCTTTGAGAAGCTCCGTACTTATTTCCATACTAGTTACCAGCCTGTGCTCCCACCATCAGTGGAGAAGGGTTCCTTTTTCCCCACAGCCCCTCCAGCATTTGTTATTGATTGGTTTTTCCGGTGACAGCCATTCTTTCTAGCATAAGGCGGTCTCCCAGTGTTGTTTTAATTTGCATCTCTTGAATGACCGCTGACGTTGCATTTTTTCATCTACTTAATTGCCATGTGTATCTCTTCAGTTGTGAAGTGTATATTCAACTCAGATTCCCATCTTTGGGTCTCGCCTTTGACTTTTTCCTCCCTCCTTTCTACAACTGTGGTGGCATGTCCGTGTTCCCAGCCCACTCAGCATAGTTTGTGCCTTGTCACCACACAGGTGCAGCTGTGCTCCTACACATCTCATCCCAGGGCCACATTCGGTGACGTCACACTATGAGCTTAAAGAGGTGGCCATCAGAGCCAGCCCTACCTCAGCAATGCTGTAAACCAGAGCTGGGTTCATGGTTTGTTAATTGTCTAAATTTAAAAAGAAAAAAACATTAATACAAATTAAGAGTTAAGGTGCTTGTAACCATCACATCACTCACAAGCCTGATTATTTCAAAGGCATCATCCACCTCGGTTAAAAAGTTTCTCATTCACCGATGAACTAGCAAAACTGTAACATATGTCTTTTTTTGTTCCATTTACATCCCATTCATTAAAATACCAAGCAACATTCTTGCCAAAAAAGTGCACTAGCCGGTTACCACGATAGGGTGGCTGTGCATAGAGTTTTACAGACAGCATGAAGGCATTCTTGAAAAATCACCTGACTCCATAGAACTTACAACAACGAGTTGTGCCTGCTGTATTATCATTTATTATCTAGGTGCTACATACTTTTGATATCAATAAAATATATAATAAACTTATATGTGCACATGAGCACCTGTATTTCCTAGCACACTGCTACAGTCAAGAAAGAGAGGCCACAGGGGAGACTCGGGATCTCAAGCAGGAAGGCTTGCTGTGCCTCAAATGTGTCACAAAGTCCACACACTGGGACTCCATAAGGTGATCGTGTTGGGGGAGGGGACTCTTACAAGGTGACAAGATACAACCCTCTCCACCTTAAACTTCCCATCCTCTAGCATTATAAGGAAAAAAAAAAACACTATTTTTTTGTTTTTTCACAAATTTCCAGTCCTTGGTCTTCTGTAGCACAGAAGTAACACTTCGGCAGGAACATTTCTGACCACCCCCTTCTCCATATCAGAGGTGGCACTGATGAGCACTCTATACACCCAGCTGACCTGACCCCGCATGGCGCCATGTGGAGGCCCCCTGAGGACTGCTGCCAACAGCACAACACGGGAGCTGGGAGCCGTTGATTCTCCTGGAGAAGCTCATCATGCTGGCTTTCCTGACATGAACTCAGTTGTTCAAAGGAATGTGGATCCTCACTGCTCTTCGCTGCTGCTGGGGGTGGCTCTGGTTCTCCTTGGAGGACTTCCGGTCCTTACTTTGAGAATCACTTCCTGGTTCCAGCCTGCTAGGACAGATCCTTCACCCCGCTGGTGGAGACCTCCTCACTTCCACCATTGACCTTTGAGCCTTCCAAGTGCAGACCCTTGACACAGATTGCATGAGATGTTGCTGTGGGCTCCAGGCCTCCGGCTGGACTCATGTGGGACATTGCTATGGGCCATCAGCTGGTTTCTTTGGGTCCCTAGTATGGGCAGATTTTCAGCACTCTCTTGCATTTGTCTCTTTGGGTGAGTTTATAAACTAGACCTATGAATTAAGTGTCCGGTATTGAATCTTTTCCCTCATAAACCCTGACAACAACAGTAGGCTTAAGGGCCAGAGAAGGAGACTGGGAGTGGGTAGAGCAGCACTTGTGAAGGTACCAAGGCTGGACAGCCTGGATCCCGCAGCAAGACTTCTGGGCCACAGGTGGCTGTGGGAGCAATGGAGGCTCAGCTGGACAGGCTAGAAGGGCTTCAGTCTGGAGACCCGTGCAAGTGAGGCAGAGAAGCATGAGTCTGATTTAGCAGGCAGAAGGAGCCACCTCTGACACGGAAAGGGGAGTGGTAAGAAATGAGCTGTGATTTAGCAGGATTAATGGGCATAGTGCTGGGGCAGACTGGAGCGTGGAGAGAGCCGCTCTAGTCCCTCCAGAAAGTGAGGAGAGACTGAAGTGAGTCAGGATGAGATAGGCGCGGTCAGGTAGCCCCTGCTTGCTTCCTCCACAGACCCTCTCCTCCCTGTCTTCTCATCCCTCCACTAGGCTCAGTTGCTCTCCCTCCCTCTTCTCCAGCAGCCCTTTTCTCTAGAGTCTATGATTGATAATCTCTTAAAAGTATCTGGTGATAGATTCAATGGGCATTTCATAAATTTTATCACCTTATGTGAAGCCTCGTTTAAAAAACTTCCTTTTGTCTCAATCAATTATGAAGTGATAAAATCTGACCTGAACCCCAGCCTGCATCTCTTCTTTCTCTGGCATTCAGCAATGATCAGAAGAACCCAAGAATAATACAATTTGATTCTGTAGTTAGAGGAGCCCGAGTAGCTAAGCCAGCATTGTCCAATCTCCCCAGAATCAATCCCATCAATTTTTCCATTAGTTTCCCTGTCTGCATGATCTGCCCACATATGTACACGCACACCTTCACACTCACCTCTGCTTTCTATGTGGCAATGTGAAACTGCGTCCCCAGCACTGCCATTTCTCTTAGTCTGGACTTCAGAGGAGGAGGAAGCCTCAAAAAGGGTTGGTGAGACAAGAAAAAGAAGACACCTGACATGTATGGGTTCTTAGGGGTTCCTCTTACATGGAGGGCCACTGCATGGCCCCTAAGTCATGGTCTGTTTTGGGAATTATATTTTCTATGAAATGTTAAATAGTCCATCGTGCCAAGCATGTTTGTCTAGGAAGTCCATGGTTCCATAGCAGTGCCCTGCAGGCCCAAACATGAATGGCCTTTGGGCCATATGATCAGGGCTGGTGTTTCAGGGGTACATACAGCAGTACTGTGACTTGATTATCTCCTCTCTCAATGTCGACCTGCCCCGGCTTCCCAGTCTGTTAGCCACACTTCTGTCACTATCATGAAACACATGAAATAGGCTACATATGGAGTAAAAGGAAATTTGTGCTCAACGTTATGGAAGGTCAGGTCTGAAATCTGGTAGCCCCATTGGTTGAAGCCTCAGCTGACAGTGGCCCATCATGGTGGGAGTGGATAGCAAGTAACTATTTGCATCTCAAGCTGGAGTAGAGGAACTCGGGGTGCAGGATCCTACAGTTGCTTTCCAGTGAATACCCTCCACTGAGCTGAGGGCTTTCTACAAAGGCCTCGTCTCCTAAATGTCCATAGCATCTCTCAAGACTGCCTTCCCAGGGACCAAGCCCTCACTGGTGGACCTTTGGGTCACACATATCCAGACCACAGCAGACAGGTACAGAAAACATGCTCCGAATTTCAAAGAAATGAAATTCAAAGTGAGTTATTTTCCTTCAGAGATATAATCTGCTACATCTGCATGATCATGCCGTTTTTTTCTTCTCACATTTCTCTTTTTCTAAAAGCAAACAACACAGGCCCCTGGACCCTTTTTCTACACATACACGCACATGTGCACACACAATGCTCCCATCCTGCCCTGGGCAACCAACCCCACCAGCACGCCCTCCAGATTCAGCAGACACTTTAGCAATACCCTCCTCCTGGTTCTCTGTTGACAACACACATGGGCTTAGAGGCTTATTTTTTCCTACCCAAGGATAAAAATAAAAGGTCATAAATACCAGAAATTTCTAGGGGCTACGTCAGGCCCATCTCAGGATGGTTTTGATGCTGGGCTGTTGAAGCTGGCATGGCCTACCTATGTCAAAGGCACACTGGTGCCCACAGCTACCCTGTGAAGCCCATCGCCCCACAACTTCATCCAGCCTTCACAGTGCACTGAGTGAGGGCCCCGAGAGAACCAAAGAGCAGAAAATGATTTGACTGCTGCTGGAAGGAAAGACACTGACACACACACACACAGAGTGAGAGAGCTGACTGAGAATACTTCAGTGCTAGCATGGATGGCACTGGCCAGAGAAGACAGTATAGTGTTCAGAAAGCATCAGATTTGCAGTCAGAAATATGGGCTCCTTTCAAGTCTCTTTTGCCCCTGGCAGTGCACAGCCTCACCCTCCTCAACAGCACACAGTCAGTACAGTGTCCAATCCGATTCACTCCCTGACCTACAATACAATTTCCTGAATTGGGTATTCAGTATAGTAACAGTAATACCAGGCCATATTTAACAAGTGGGAGAAAATATGCTGAGTTGGCCTTTCCCTAGCTTTCTTCATTAAGGCTGGAGTCTTACTATGATTCACAGGAACAGGTTTGCATGCAGAACCCTGGCCCCCAACACCCCAATACTTCCTGAAACTGAAACCAGGGATTGGAATTAAGTTGCTATGTTTCAAATTGATGCATCATTTCATTTTTTTTTAATCTATTCTCAAGGTAATAGCCATCTTCCCATTTATAACAAAAAAACTTCTGAAAATATCTATCTCTGAAATTCGTTAGTATCACAGATTCTCACCAATGAATATTTAGAGTTCAAAAACTACTTGGTTTTGAAAGTTAATTTCATCTTCTTTTTTTTTGTGTGTGTGTATGTGGAACTGGGGATTGAATTCAGGTCCTTGCCAGGGAAGCGCTTATTCCACTGAGCCATCTCCCCAGCCCCTAATTTCATCTTTCTCCTGCCCAAAACTCACTGTAGTCTTTTTCTTTTTTAAAGGAAATAGTTTATAGTCTGACTCAGTCCTATTTCACAGTCTACTTTTGCTTACCTTTGAGACGTTGTCTCTTGTTTATCTATACACTGCTTACTGAAGATAAAGCTCATTTTCTTTTTCTTAATCTCTTATTTATTTATTTGATACAGGCTCTCTCTACGCAGCTTGGACTCAGTGACCCTCTTGTCTCAGTTTCCCCAGTACTGGGATTACAGGTGTGCACCACCACACCCAGTTTAGGTGGCCAGCACAGTGTTCCTGGAGTTCCAGGGCCAGCACAGCATGCAGTACTGGGGAATGACCCAGGTCCTTGTTCTTGCTAGGTAGGTGCTTAGATGACGAACCTATCTCCTCAGTCCAACTAAGCTCATTGTCTTTCTTTCTTTCTTTCTTTCTTTCTTTCTTTCTTTCTTTCTTCCTTCCTTCCTTCCTTCTTTCCTTTCTTTCTTTTCTTTCTTTCTTTCTTCCTTTCTTTCTTTCTTTCTTTTTCAGGGGGTTGGTTTGAGATAGGGTCTCACTATGTAATTCAGACTGGCTTTGAATTCACTATATATCCCAGCCTAGCTTTGAGCTCTGGTGATCCTCCTGCTTCGGCCTCTCAAGCACTCTACCACATCTGGCTAAGCTCATTTTCTTTTAAGATCTTCTTGAAAGGAAATCTGCTCATTCATTTACATTCTTTAAACAGATGTTGAATAAAAATTGCAACAGACTTCTCAGCACTCCTGAACAGGCCCACATTGCACAGAATTCAACAAAATGAATTAAGTCCCTTCCAGTGCCTAGGTTCTGGGCTCAGAATGAAGAAGAACTAACTACATTCAGCTTCTAAGCTTCTGAGGAAGCACATGATCACAGCATGCAGGTTACAGCTCCTTAATGATGAGTGTGTTTGTGTGTGTGCATGTGTGTGTGCAAGAGTGCATGCACACACGCACACGCACATTATATGAGCTCTGTCTATCAGCTAGTGCCTGGACTCAACTCCAGCAAATGACAAGAACAGATTCCACTTAGCACGGAGCTACATTTTGTCAGCAATCCACCAGACACTCAGCAAATATCATCCAATCCTAACAGCAAAACTGCTGGGGCTGGGGCTTGATTATCTTTATCTTCCAGAAAAGAAGCCAATACTTTCCAAGGCCAGAGACAGACAAATGTCCTTTTAGAATCACTGAAATTGTACTCTGCACTGCTGGCTGGCCTGCTTTTACTTTGTATTTTTCTGTATGGCCATAGCAGGCCAGAAAGTGTACTCTAGATGTAAAGAGATGTCATTTTTCCTGTCTGATATTAGTAGGGCCACCTGATTGCTCACACAGGCCTTTGATGTTCCTACCATCTAGAGGCCGCTGGCTATGCCAGAGAGGCCCCCTTGCCCCACTGACCTACCAGCATTTTGCATGGCCTGGAGAGCATCCCCAGGGAGAGCTGCAGCCCACAGATGAGTCAGGCCAGCAACAGGCACTGGCCTTGGGGTCAGCCAGTCCGGAGGTGGCTATCAGGGAAAGCCTTCCTGCCCACTCCAAAATGTGGTGGAAAGAAATGTGGTTTCAAAAGGTCAGAGGTTCCTCCAGGACTATCATCTTAGCTCCATCAGGCCAGGGAAGACACTGTCCCTCTGCCTTAGATCGCAGTTCCACCCATACCCACATGTGATCTCCATAAAGTGATTTGAAGATAAAAATGAAAAAAAAAAAAAATGCGAGGGACCAAAGGAACTCCAGATAGAGCCTTCCTGAGAGACTCTCAGAGGAAGAGCGAATCGCAGGCCCAGCCTGGGTTGAGCACAGACCTGGCATTCTATTCCCTGGCTCTACATTTTGATGCAGTTTTACAAGCAGCGTAAGAAACTCCATGCAGCAATGCATGGCTCAGAATTGACTGCCCTGAACTGTGGGGGGAGACGAGGACCAGGAAGTGTCTCCTACACTGAACTTGCACACTGCCCTGTTGGGTTGTCCATCCCACATAGCTGGGCCCCTATCCCACACAGCAATGTGCTATGTGCCCAGCATACTACAGTTGCTGTAATAATCACTGCCCAGGGAATAAACTGCACCTCAGGGGGCCCTGGGTCACCGTTCAATCCCCAACACCACATGCCACACCAGCCCTGCCCCCAGGGTGGGCTGAGCCAGCCAGAGTCTGGGTGTAGTGGTGCACACCTGTAACCCCAGTGCTGGGGGGCTAAACACAGGAGTCCGAGCTGCATGGTGAGACCCTGCAACAACCAAGTACATAAAAAACGTAGGGGCCTGGGAGATAGCTCAGTGGAATAAGCACTTCCCTGGCAAGCGCAAGGGCCTGAGTTCAATCCCTGGTTCCACCAAAAAAGAAAAAAAAATTAATTTAAAATAGTTTAAGGACTGCATGGTAAGGAAAAATATTAAGGTAACAACAATATTATCATAGAACAAACAAAAAATTAGTGAGAAAGAAACACAGAAGGAAAAGAAGTTTCAGTGGAAAATCAAGGTATTCATTTTGTTTTTGTTTTTAGATGTGTGTGTGTGTATGTGTGTGTGTGAACCAAGGTCTCTCTATTTAGTTCAAGCTGGCCTTGAACTCACTATATAGCCCAGGCTGGCCTTGAACTCAACAACACTCCTGTCTTAGCCTACTAAGTGCTGTAATTACAGGCATCTACCACCATGTCTGGCTAATATATTCACATAGAGCAAAGACTCAAGACAATCCCAGAAAATACAGAAGAAAAAGAGAGCATTAAAAAATCAATTGGCATATAAGCATGGAGGAAAGACGGTTGAACCTATTACCAGTGTATATAGTTGATTTCCTTGAAGAAAAAATTGTTAACATATATTAGGAGCAATTTTCTCTGAAATGAAAGATTCTAATTGGATTGATCTGAAACATCCATGGAGCCTTGAAGGGCTACTTCAAATATGGAAAACAACCTATCAAAACCAGCAGAACCTAGGAGGAGGGGTGGCAGTTAGGAGACAAACACAGCTTGGGCTCATCCCACCATCCCTGGAGTTTGTGGGCCATCTTCTTCTGAGCCTTTGGAGAAAAGACACCTTGAACACCCAGGCCGAGCAGGAAGCAAAACACTCCTCAGACCTGACAATAAGCAGACCTGCCGAGAAGGGGGCAGTAGTTCCAGTTATTTGAACCTTCCCAGTTTCATGAAATCTATCACTTTTCAGTTCCAAATGACTGTGAACTCACCCCACACTGGCATGCATAAAAGTATAAGTTTGTTGACTCACAAACCCAAACCCTGGAGGCACTTGGGCTTCAGGTCCATTTGGCTTCAAGAGCTCAAACAAAGCCTCTAAAAAAAATGCCAGGGAGATGGTTCAGTAGAATAATTCAGTCCCCAGTACTGCACAAAAAAAAGCCTCTGTCACTTGGGTCTGCTTTCTCCTGTGCAGATTCCACTCTTGGGAAAAGTTTCTCTTTGCAATGGAGAGATGGAGTTTGCCTTGAGGTAGTACAGGCTTCTTATGGTGTCACAGTTCTAAGTGTAGCACAGAAATAGAGGCTTTGTTTTCACATAGTTAACACTGTGGAGCTATTTTCTTTAGATCTGATTGGTTCATGCACCCATCACTTGTGGCATACAGGGTTATTCTAATTAGCTAAGGCTAAATCCTAGGACAGCAGGGTAATCTCTCTGTGGGACATGACAAAAAAAAAGTGAAAATAATGAGTTACCTAAAGAATATTGAGGTGTTAAAAAAAAAAGTGGGCAGAGAAATCAGGAAAACAAAGCTAGCACAGGGCTACTGCAGTTGAAGATAGGACATTCTTACACCCCTCATGGCTGCTTTCTCCAGAGCAGCAGCAGGTAAGGACGTGCTCGTTGACACCTTGCAAACCAGCAGCCCAAGGCCCAGCAGAAAGACTGCAGAAGGTACCACCATTCCAGCGGAACAGAGTCTGACACCTGAAGCAGCCCCGTGCCTGTGACCACCACTGCCACTGTCACCAGGAACAGAATGAGTGAAGCACTTTCTGTCACAGGTGTGTTGCAAGACACTGTGCCAACAGCAGGAGCTGAAAACGGGTCTTTCCTTTTAAAGGCTCACCCTCCAAAATGCACAGGCATGTAAGGCCTGGAGTAACAGCTGAAGATAGGTATGAAAGGACTATGCTAAGTGAGAAGTAGCACCTCCCAAGTCCTAGAAATTGATCTGTTAATGCACTGGTAACTATGCTGGGCCTACTGAGTGCGAGGCAGCACTACTCAGCATGGGGCTATAGACCCTGACCTTAGGGAGCTGGAGACCAACTTTGCCAAGCCCACACCTTTCCTAAAATTATTTTTATTGTATATTTGTGGTACATAATGATTACAGACATCTTGAGGAAATGCATGGCGATCAGGCCCCCCCATTCCTTCCTTTCCTTCTCCTTCTAGATCCCTTCCCCAAGCTACCTCTTATAAAGAGGAAACTGAAGCTTAGAAGGGATAACTAGCACTGTTAAGGTCGTGAAACTCGTTGGTGGATAGAAGTGGAGTGGCCAGTCATCTGAGTGTCTCACTATAGAATCAAGAGGAGGAAAAAAGGAGGTCAGAGAGCTGCACGGTGCAAAGCCTGCACGCTTCCACTCCCTGCAGGTCACATGCTTTCTGGCAGCGTCAGAGGAGCCAATCAGCGGAGTCCTGCAGCCTCTGCCTACACTTGCTCTGTGAGACCAAGAATTGTGCTCCCTCGACAGGTTTATGGCTGGTCTTGGCTCATTGCCTTGGACATGCACATCACATGATGAAGCGTGCTCGGACCCTGGAACCTCACTGCCCCCCCAGGTGTGGGCCATGTGCTCCATGACCATCCTGCAGTCTATCAGCAAAGCTTGCTGGCATTGCCATTCCCACCCTGTCCATCACTCCACCCACCGGCTCCCACCTGTCCCCCACCCGGAGATATCCAAACCATCTCACCATAAAGTGACATCCCACAGAATTCATGGCTCTAGATCGGAAGACTTCACGAAGCCCCTTTCTTGCTTTCAGACACTTTTCAGTTTTGTGTTAAAAGCTTGAGTTTGAAAATGAGTAAGACACATGATAAAGGGAAGCCAGAGAGCGTGTTTGAGTTTGGGCAAGAAACCTCAGAGTGTGGCCACTGGGAATCACAGCAGATCCTAGAATGACAAAGTCTCAGTTCTTGCCTGCACAAGCGCACACCAGACTTAATCGGAGGCCAGCCCTTTGGTGCCTGATCATTCAGACTGGGCTTTCCCTCCCTCAGGCATGAGTGAGGTGGAATGGATCTCACTCTGCTGAACCGTAGCCACAGCCCTGGAAAGGAACTAACGGGCTCAGGAGGTCTCTAAACAATGTGACTTTAGGGCTGGCCAGACAGTTCAGCAGACTAAAGCGCCTGCTTAGGCAGATGTAGGGACCAGGAGTCAATCCGCTGCGGCCATGCGGGCCCCGTCCCCGGGGTACACTGAGGCAAATGAGACTGGGCATGGTAGTGCTTGCCTGTAATCCCAGCGCTGTAACAGGAACGATCACTTCAAGTCCAATCTGTGCAGTGAGAACCTGTAGCTCCTGCACTAAATGTGTTTTAAAAATGTGTCTTTAAAAGATGTATTTCCTAGCACCTCAAAAAATATCATGTCAACCTTGTCTCCAAAACTTGTTCATTTTCTTTGCCCAGGACAGAGGCCCGGGCATTTTTTTCCTAGGTGATTTCCAAGATATAGAGAGAAATACAGCTCTTGAGGAAGCAGGACAGACGCAAAGAGACAAACCCCATTCAGACCTAAGAAACAACACATTCAACAGCATCATATGGGAGCCAGTGAAAGCTGCGCGAGCAGCAGGAGCTCAGAAAAAAATGCAGAGGTCTGCCTGTGGCTCTGTGCTCAGACCCTGGAGCCTCACTCTCTCCTCACCCAGCAGGTGTGGGCCGTGTGCTCCATGACCCACCCAAAGCACACTGGGCTCATGGCAGAATGGAAGGGCAGAGGCTCTAGAGCTGGGGCGAGGTGGGTCAGCTCACCCCCGGCTCCCTGTTTTCTCTTTGGTGCTTACTCACAGTACATGCAATTCACAGTCATCTTGCGGAGTGGGTAGGCGTGCACCATAGGGCTTCTATCTTATTTTCCTCCCCTCCCCCCCCCCACAGGCCCTTCCTCTAGCTCTTCGAGCCCAGTAATCTTCCTTATTGTATTATGAATTTTAGTTATATCTGGAAGGTCTTCCAAAGACTTAGCCATTGAAAGCTGGGGCCCCAGTACAGTAGTATTTGCAAACTAGACTTCTGGAAGGTGATTTTGACCTAACTTCATCTGTGGATAAATCTATTGATAGCTTCATAATTTGTTGACATTATTGGAAGATGATAGAAACAGGCCTAGTAGAAGGGAGTGGGTCTTCGGCCTGTGATCTAGGGGAGTCTATCGTATTTCCAGCCCTTCTCCTCTGATTTTCTCTCTCTCCCTGTCTCTCTCCCTCTCCTTCCTTTTCTCCCTTTCTCTGTCCCCCTTTCTCCTCCACCCTTCCCTTCTTCCCTCCCTCCTCTCCCTCTCCTTCTTGCTGTCTCTCCTTCTCTCCCTCTGCCTCTCTCCCTCCCCTCCTTCCCTCTCCCACTCCCTTCTGTCCTCTTCCCCCCCCTCCCTCCTCCTTCTCTCCCCTTCTCTTCCTCCCCTCTCTCTCAGGCACCTCAGTCCCTCCTGCTGGTGAGCAGTTTCCCTCCCCATGTCCTCCCACCATGGTGCTTCCACCTCACCAAGGCATTTGTGCCTTGACCTATGTCAAAAGCTGATGTAGCCAGATGACCTCTGACTGCACTTTCTGAAACTCTGAGGCAAAACAAATTTCCTTCCATTAAATTAATTGTTTTTCAGGTAATAGTGATGAACATTAATGTCTGGGACAACTTCCTTTGCCCCCGGTACAGTAGCACTTCTAATGGTTAAAATGATAGATGCCAATGAAGAAAATCAACACCGAGTGTACTGGTTCAGGGAACAAAAGCAGTTGGGAGACAGTGTTACATTGACCTCAGGCCCTTTGGAGTGAGTCAAACACCAGTTTTCCGAATAATAGCGTGTGACCTCTGCTGACCACCTATATGACAGATCCCTCCCCCTACATGACCCAGAGACTGAGCCCACACTTAGTCCTCTTACAAATACTTAACTTCTGCCAGCATCAATCATAATTGCCACCTAACAGGTGTTACACTTTCCACCCCCTGCTTGCTGTTTAAAACTATAAATACAACTGCCATTTTGTAAAACCATGAGGCATATTGGCAAGACTGTGTGAATCTGTGTTTCTCCAGGTTGCAATCTTAATTGGCCCCCAAACAAATGTAATTTTACTTGTTCTTGACTAGGTTGATTCTATTCTCAGTCAATATGGATGTGAGAGAATGCTTTATTAATTGCAAGACATCACCCAACTTTCAGTTGTTAGTTCCTGTCCCTTTCCCATCTGTTTGTACGCCATTGGTACAACTGCAGCGATGGCCTATCTGCACATTTAGCCTGCAGGTTTTGTGGGGGAGAGATTATACTACTTTTATATAATAGGGGCTATATAGAATTTTTGCAATGATTGAGTGGAAGCACAGTGCTGGGTACCCGCATCTCGGGCCTCTCCCTGCTGTTCCCAGGAGCACTGTTCTATGCCTTGGTTGGCCCAGCCCTGGCTGCTCTAAGTCAATCCTGCGGTGCTGATTGGACAGGGCTATGCCAGGCTGCGGGCTCCTAGCAAGCCCTTGCTCTGGTGACCATCTGCTCTGTGGCTGAAGCCAGCGCTAAACTTAGCTCTGGTGATTCATGGGACACAGGGCTGCCCCCAAGTCTCTCAAGTGGCCTCCCAAGCCACCTGACATAACCCTTTCTCTTCTCCCTTTCACCTCACCCTATCTGGGGAAATACAGGATGGCCAGGCCTCTCCAACCCTGCTAGAATAGCTGATGGCTGGGCTGCAGGGTGAGCAGGCAGAGTTTGGGTGATGTCCTCTGCCATCCCCTGGGAAATCGCTCCTTGAGGAGCAGAGGTGCTCATGCAGGCTTATGGAGCTGAAGGGGAAGAACAGAATTTGAGCCAGGATAGAAACGATAAGAAGCATCGTCCATGTGTCTGAGCTGAGCTTCCGTTCTGCGGTTGTCTCTCTTCTCAGGCTGCTCAGAGCCTGTGCTACAGTGAAATGACAAAGAAAAGTCTCACATCTTCAATCACTAACTCACAGTGTCTGATCATTTTATTCTGCATTGGTTCATTGAAAAGTGGTCTGGAAATATCTGCTTTACAGTATGCTGATCGCAGAAAGAGGCCGCCAGCAAGCAGTCTGTCCTGGGTGTAGGCGCCTGGGAGTGCCTCCCCAGTGGAGAACTGGCAATAATAAAATCAAGTAAAGAAGTCCACCTGATTTTTATTATCACTGGGAGCTAATAATTCCCAAACCATCCAGGATGAAATAGCATTGCCCTTGGAGGTAAAAGGCTTCTCCAGCCCCTGCTCCACCTCCACCTCCACGAGCCGTTGAGCCTCATTTTCACCCTCTTGTGCTTCTACGGCCACGTTCACGCAGCCAGATGTTAATGCTGCGAGTGTTTCTGGAACATCGCTCAAAACATTGTCCTGGAAGCCCAGCGTGGCCTCCCTGCCACAGACTGCCATGCTCCGTCTCACTGCTTTGTGGTGAATTCTACGTGTCCTGTTAGACTCTGGCGGCAGGCCCTTCTGGGGAGAATGGAGAGCAGTGTGAGAAAATCACAGTAGGAATGAAAAGCAACATCGGTGACAGTGCCTGCAGCTGCTGGAATGCCCTCACTCCCCACCTAGAGACCTGGCCCCAAGTTGCCAGCTTCCCACAGGCGGGGCTCCTCCCTGCCCCCTCTTCCGACCCTGGGCCCCACCCTTGTCTCCCATGGAGCAGCCCATGGAAGCCACGAACGTGGACATCATGGCACTCTGCCCCTCTGGATAAGTCACGCTGAACAGCCCAATGCTCTGTGCATCGCTTTCCCATTCCAGGGGCTATAAGAACTTTATCTCTTCAAAAAAAAAGCATTGAATGCTATATGAAAGTGTTTAATTTTAACAGAAATTTAGTCTCCCCAGGACTTCCCAGAGCCTTGCTACAGGAATCCTACTGCAGCCCTAAGATCAGGGGCCCTTTCTTTTAATTATATTTTAAAATTTGTATTAGTACCAAACATATCACTGTGTGCCAACACACGCCGTGGCTTGATCCTTTCTCCTCCCTCTTCTGCTCCCCACCTCCCGTTTCCCTCTGTCCCCAGGTCCCCTTTCCGTGCCCAGACTCTGCCTTCCCATTTCTGTCGTCTGTCTCTGGTTTAGATCTTGAAGTTATTTATGCTTTGAGTTTCACATTTAAGAGCAAACCATGGAATACTTAAGCTAATTTATTGTATCCCTAGATTTTTATTATTGTTTTGATAGCAATGTTATAATAAAACTGGTTTTCCCATGCATTTTGTCTTATGGACTTAATAAGTTTTACTAATTTATTTTACCTGGCAGTGTAGTCTCGCATGGCGCATCTATTCTCCTACAAATGACTCAAGTTTATCTTTCTTTATGGTAGAGTAGCGCTACTCTGTGGTGTGCAGATACCCCATTTTCCTTACCCACTCATTGCTAAGAGCCACAGAGGCCACTTCCAAGACTTACTTGAGATTTGAGGAGTTGTGCTGCTGTGAACACAGATAATGATGAATCACTGTAACATGATGACTTCAATTCTTTAGGTAACTCATGCAGGAGAGGTGGGTCAGATGGCATTTCCAGTTCTGGCCTCTTGAGGAGCTGCCATACTGACCTACATCCTGGTTACACTGACCTGCATGCCCACCACCATGTAGAACTATTCATTTTCCCCCCACAGATTCGTCAGCAGTGGTTGTTGAGTTTTTGGTGGTAGTCATTCTCTCTGCAGTAAAATGCAATTTCAGTATTGTTTTATTTAACATAAGGGTTCTTAAAACTTATTTGTGGACATCTTGGCAACTCCATTTCTATGGACTCACAAAAATAATCTTAAGTTCATACAACGAAATACATGGGATAACCAGTTTTATTACAACATGGTCTTCAAAACAATAATGAACAAATTAGTAGTACAATAATAGCTGTGCATTTTTCTAATGTGATTGACATGCAGGTTTAATAATTACTGGAGTTTTACCCATAAATTTTGAAAAAAAATCCTAACTAATAAGCAATCAGACACAGGTCTGCTGTCTAGAATATAGAAAGAACTAAGATATAACAAGGCCCTCAAATTTAAAGACCCAATTCAGAAATGGGCATCTGAGATGAATACACACTTCTCAGAGGACTAAATTAAAGAAGTGAATAAACATATGAAAAAATGTTCCACATCTCTAGCCATCCGTGAAATGCAAATAAAAACAACACTGAGATTCCATCTCATTCCAGAAAGAATGGCTATCATAAGGAAATCAACCAACTACAAATGTTGGAGAGGTTGTGGGGAAAAGGGAACTTCTCCACTGCTGGTGGGAGCATTGTGGAGGTCAGTGTGGAGACTCCTCAAAAGAGTAGGACTAGAAATCCCATTCAAGCCGGCTATCCCCCTACTGGGAATTTTCTTAGAGGAAATGAAAACATTATATCATACTCATATATGTGTTACCTATGTTTATAGCAGCACAATTTGTGATAGAAAAATCTTGAAAACAACCAAGATGTCCATCACATGAGGAATGATTGAAAAAGTTATGATATTTCTATATAATGGAGTATTAGCTATAAAGAATGACAAACTTGAAGCATTTATATTGAAGTGGATGCAACTTAAACATATACTCTTAAGTGAAATGAACCAGACACACATATGCAAATATCATATAGTCTCCCTAGTATAAGAAGTCAAAAGAAGAAATATAAATAGAAATGTTCAACAACAACTAAAAAGAATTGAGTCAGATAGGGCAAAATGAACGACATACGCTGCAGGGTACTAAGCAGCTTTTCTTCTGGATGGCTAACAACCTAAGTGCACAGATCAAAATTGGAGAAATAGAAGAGCTGCAAGGCCAGCCACCATTTTGGCCCTAGCCTTTCAAGATCAGCAAAGCCTCAGGGCATAGGTGAACCTGTACTGTAACATCATGGAACTCAGTTGTGCCCCAAATTTTCTGATCAAGGAGATTATGGAGCCACAGAGGAAAGAGATTGATGGTCTATAGTGTGCTTGGGGAGAATCACATGGAGAGAAAACTTTCTCTCAGGCTCTCACAGAGAGCAAACTGGTCAAACATTAGCTGTGACTCATCCACATGGATGACACAAAGGATCTACAGAGTAAAGTACAGGACTACAAGATAAACCCTGAGGGGACTTCACTGGCCTCATCAGAAACAAAAGCTACATCTCTTGGTATATAGGTCTTGCTTTATCTTGGTCTTAACCATCCAGCAAAAAAGTATAAAAAGGAGGTATATAATGCAGGACCATAATAATTTGAGCTGTAAATGGCTACAATCAACAACTTCTTCAGATAATTCACTATTATTGTGGAATGCTGGACTGTGTTGGATTGTGTCACTGAGTTCAGGCACCTAAATTAGTTTAATGATAATGGAGTTCTCATCTTTGACAGGTCTAGACAAAAAAAAAAAGAGTATAGAAAGGAAGAATCATGATGTGTGTGTATAAACAGTACAGTTAGGATAAATATGCAATGCTTCTGCATAATTCTGTGAGAAGCAAGATTTGCACTAATAGTGGTTGGACAAGATATTATGTTGGCTTCTAGTACTATGGACAGACACTAGGAAAATAATAAGGTAGAAAGTATTAATTATTGAATCTGTGATATAATTCAGGTACAAAAAAAATAAGATAAGTAAACAGCTACACTCTTAATTCACTGATTAGAGACATCTGCTATAATAATGTCTGTAAGTATAATACCATGTATGCACCTTGTATGATACTAAAACATTATGAAAACAGTTTGCAATGTATTAATTTATTGAATCTGTCCTGTTAATCTGTCTTGAAACTGTCTCATTTCTATTTGTTATTCAATAAAATAAATTTTTAAAAAAGATCAAAAAAAGAGATTTACAAATTTTGTAAGTAGACAAGTCAGATTCTGTTCTTTGTCAATTACTATAGATCTCTTATTAGAAAAATTTGGAAGGCATAAAATCTTTTATCAATAATAAATAAATAAATAAAAATTACTGGGGATTCAAAGCAGTGAAGAGTACAAAGCATATTTTCTCTTCTCTAAAAATTGGTAATATACATACATTATTAGTGTAACTTGTAGTACTAGAGATTGAACTCAGAGAGGCGAGCTATATCCTCATTCGTTTTATATTCTTTTAATTTTGAGACAGGGTGTTACTAATTTTCCTAAGCTGCGCTGAATTTGTGATTATCCTGCATCTGCTTCCCAAGTAGCTGTAATACAGGAATGCGTCATCCCGACTAAAATAAAAATATAGGGCCAGCCAAATAGCTCAGATGTTTAAAATGGCAGCAAACAGGTGCAGGGGCTGTGGGTTCAATCCCCAGACCTGCTATGCCAGCCCTACCCTGAGAGAATAATTGAGTCTGGGTGTAGTGGTCCACACCTGTAATCCAAGCTTTTGGGAGGTTATAAACAGGAGAATCACTATCATTCCAAGCTAGTAGTGAGACCCTGGATACCCATAGACCCTTTCTTAAAATCAGAAAAAAAATAAAAATAAAATATCTTTTTGAGGACAATACCACAACTACAGTTGACAATTATTGACATTTTGACATTGTATCTATATCATTATTCAAGGAAATGTTACACAGCAGTTAGTGATAAGAGAAAACAATTATGTCATTTTGACCTACCAAGTGCACCAGTCTCCTCAGTTACCTAAGAGTTTATGAATTTCCTTCCTAGAGCAGTGGGCGCTGAATGCCCACAGTTTCCAGGACGCCACTTGCTGAGCTTTGAGCGGTGCCCTCCAACTTAACCTTCAGTACAAACACGGAAAGAAGGAGACCAGCAGGGCTGGACTGAATGAGTGTCATGCTGGCGTCATCCTGCATGGGAGGAGGAATCGGCTCAGCCCTTCTTCCCACCACGATGACACACCCAGTGTGGACTCCTCAGTCGTGGGCTCTTCCATCTCCCAAACTGCAGGAGGCAAATCTCTTCCTTTTATATTCCCCAGTCTTCCTTGGGTATTCTGTCTGCACCAGCACCACAGCAACCCGGACGCCATTTTTCCTGGAAGCTGCCCTAAGCACCTGGCATTGGTGGAGATAAACATGAGAGGCCAGGTGTCCCGCTCACCTCCACGTGCCCTCCACACTCGCCGTCTGTCTGTCCTCACCTGAAGCTCCCAGACTTCCTTGCTTCCCAGCTCCTAACTGGACTCTGACCACGGGGATCCCTAGGGAGAGGGCTTGGAGCGTTCTTTCTCCACAGCTGAGTTTCTCCAGAGCTGGTTGACTTGCAAGGCTCTGACATATCTGACAGACTCATCCAGAGGCCCTGGAGTGGGAAGCCCTGTGGAGGATCCGGCTGGGAGGTGAGCACCTGTGTGAGCTGGAGGGGGACCCTTAAAATGGCTATCCCAACCTCTGTGCTTGCAGTGCTGTTCAGAGGATCAGTGAGGCCCCATGCTTTCCCAACAAATGTGAATGTTATTAAAGTACGAGGGCAAGAGTATAGGGAGTACTGGTCCTTGTGTTGTGGAGGAACCAAAGAAGGCTGAGAGACAGCAAATTCAACAGAAACACCACTACCTTCCCACCTTGCCTCCTCCTCTCCTCTGCAGCTACTCTCCTCTGCAGCTACGTGTGCGAGGGGGAACTTGAGTATAACAGAAAATTATAGTCTGTCCTTCATGCTGTCGGCAGCCTGCTTCTGCAACCTGTGCTGGGCTGCCTGCCTCAGAACCAGAGAGGCAGAGGTCTGGCCCCACCCTCCCTGCAACCCAACCTGAAGAAGCAGTGCTGGGCTCCCTCCGTGAGCACCCAAGGAAAGGCTGCCCTAGGGCATTAGCCCTGCCACTGGCTGGGACCTCTGAGCAGTGCAGCGGGCTTCTCCTGCTTCAGTCTAGAGGTCAGGGCCCAGGCACCCTGCGGGAAGCAGGCACCCACCGAAGTGGCTACTAAGGTGTTTTCCAGACCCTTCCATTACACCACTGAGCACCGTAAATGCTTCCTCCTGAACACCTCCCATAAGAGGCTTCCGACTAAATTCTGTCCATTTACAAAAGGTCCAGAGTAAAAGGTCCAAGATGTTATGGATGGTATATCCAATTGCAGGTCAGACGCCTTGGCCTAAGATTCAAAGCCCTTCCACTATTTCTGTCCAACTGGTGCTCTGTATTCCACCCAGGAATTGCACTCCTCTGCCCTTCACCCCCACATATGGTGCTGAGCTAGATTAAGGAGCATCTCCCTCAGCAGATGTTTCTACAGTGGGACTGAAGGAGCAGGAGCACTGTCCCCTCAAGAAATGTTCTCTGTGGACTGAGAAGATAGCTCCTTGGCCTCAGCTCCTGCCTGGCAAGGTGTTCAAGGACCCAGGTTCAATCCCTGGTACTGCATGACATGCCAGCCATGAAACTGGCTGTACTGGCACAGGCCTGTAATCCCACCGCCAGGGAGGCTGAGACAGAAGGATCACTATGAATCCAAGCCATGTAGCAAAACCCTGTACAAAAAATAAAAGAAAGATTTAAAAAATGGTCTCTCCAGCTCTGTGATGTCATGGGTATCTCACCATGTCTTGGATGAACTGTGTGGGGAGAAATTCAGGACAACTAAGGGAAGAACATGTCCTGAGGAGAAATGGTGTGTTAAGCAAAGATCACAGGCATCACAGGGTAGTAGCCCACATATTCTTCTTGTTGTTGTTCTTCAGTACCAGGGACTGAACTTGCCAGGCAAGGACTTATTCCACTAAGCTGTCTCCCCAGACCCTAGAACACATATGCTTCAGGGTATTTGGGTTTAACATCACTGATGTTTTCAGCAGGATGAGATTAGATGTTGTACTTATTTTTCTCCCCT